>WEIU01013742.1:33939-73731 GCA_013389925.1 Aegithalos caudatus
CAAAAAAAAAAAAAAAAAACACACAAAAAAAAAAAAAAAAAAAAAAAAAAAAAAAAAAAAAAAAAAAAAAAAAAATCAGGAAAAAACACCAAAACCAAATAAAAACCCCTGTGTACTTTCAAAGAAACTGTGATTTTATGATTGTGTTAATAATGTTACGTATTTTAGCCCTTTACTATACTGGGCTATTTATGTACTTCCTGCAAGTCACTGTCCAAATCTAACAGACTATTTTAGGGATTCCATAGAGATCACATAGGCAGAATAGTTTTGTTGCTTCATAAGTGCTCTTCTCAAGAAATAGGGTTAAATGGGAAGCAAGAAGAGATTAATGAGGACATGAGATCAAATTCTTTGACAAAGCTTTATCACTATTCAATAATTTGACAAGAACAATTTTTCTGTCCAGAGAGTAGCTTTCCTAGTTCATTCAGCTTAGCTTTCCCCTGTAAAGGCAAAACATTAGTAAATAGCTTCCCTCACTTTCTTCAGCCATTGAACTGATAACATTTAATATTGAAGATGTCAACTTTCAGGGTCAGCCAACTCTGTGGCTTCTGTAAAACCTGGCTCAAGAACAGATGATAGCATCATATACTGTATTTGTATATTTTTAAAATTGTTTTAAATATGATACCTGACAGTCATTAATTTGGGTTATTCTCCATCCTTGTCTCTAAATTTCAAGATCTGGCAGTCATATATAGAAATAAACATTAACTCTTCCTCACTGTAAGCAAGTGCAGATAAAAGAAGAAAAATACATACTATCATAAAAATAAATAACTTAGTTTCAATTTTTTTTACCTTCCAGCAAATCCTCCCCAGCTCAGGACAAACTATAAGCTTAGACTATGAGGCAAAGTAGTCAATATAGCCATTTACTTAGTCACAGAGGTCAAAGTCATGAAAATAAACATACAGTTATCCTAATCAATCGCTGTAAATAGTAAATTCTTGAGTAACAAATTGTGTATACTCATTAAGTATTTGATATTCTTCAAGTTCTGTTTCTTTAGTGACAAAGATATGTTAGTCTGTGACTGGAAGAAATGACAGGTTAAAACCCTGATTTCCATGTACATAAAGTATGTCAATGCAAAGTCAGTGTAAAGCAGCATGTGGTGGAACTTCTAGGAGTTAAACTTTGAAAAGTACAACATATGCATTCATAATTTTAAATTAAAGTCCTTTCACTCTGTACTTCCTAATGCCAGCAGAGATTAGATTGTTTGCCTAGTTCCTCAGATACCAGATAATGTCTGATTACCTGTGAATTAAATGAAGTGTGAGCAAAAAGGGCAGGTTGCTCCTCACAGTTTTTGGGGAAAAAGCGTGGCCGTATTCTCTATAACCAAAGGAAACAGCAGACAACCTCACAAGAACTGCCTTGACATGAATGTTTCTTAGAAATTGCTTGTTTGGTAGGAACTTTATTGCTGGATTTCATCTTAGATTCCCAGTCATCTTCTAATATTGCTATAAATACAGCTACTGTAACTGTTACTTGACCACTTTGGGTAAGATTCTACATATATACACATGAAAAGTCATTTGTCACTTTGAGGTTTTTGTTTTATAGTCTTTATTCTTTTGGCCATGAATCAGCTAAAATGTACTTATAACTTATTATTACAATATAGTAATAAGCAATAGCCTTTTATGATTTTTTTCTACACAGGATCCACTCATAGAAAAAAAAAAACTTTCCACTTTTTTGTTAGAAATGTTACATACCTGAGACCTTATAACATGTAGAGCTGCCATATACTATATTCCTTTTTGTTCTGAATTATCAAAGTTCCTTGAGTGCAGATTAGCAGTACTTCAGTAAACTGTTTTCTTTTACTTTGTGGGTGTATTTTGTACAATAAATGAAACAGTCCTAAAATTTTTCTTGAACTTGTTATTAAAGAAGGAATGCATATTCAGTTTGACCAATACCATCAGAAAAACACACTATGAAAAAGGCAGCTGAAAATATTAAAACAAAAAATATTTGCAAGCTTTTACTTCTCAGGAAAACAATGTTTTGGAACTACCTTTTACTCTGTTAAAATTGAAATTGGTTAATATCTCGTTCTTACTTGTAAGATATTAAGCTTGCTTTCCATTTTCAGTGGTTTCATCTTTTCCCCTTTTAAATGTCTTTGCACTTACCACATTTAGGATTCAGAGAATGAACTACAGAGCTAGCAAAGTTTATCCTCTACCTGTTTTTAAAGCTCTCTGCTAAGAATATGTAGACATAAGATCAAGGATATCTATTCTATCTTTGATGCATGAGCATAAATCCTGTAAAGTTTATAGGAATTATGTGCATACTAAGTGAAAACTACCCCTATGGGGTAATAAAAAAGAGTCTGGTAAGATCAGTGGAGAGAAAAATGTCAGTGCCATACATTTAAAGAGTCTTGAAATGTCTGGAAAAAAATATATCGCACTTCCTATAGAATATTGTGAATTCCCACATTATCAAAGCTCATGTTTTTCTCCTTTCGGAAAGTTTCCTGATAATGGTTTTTTCTCTGTAACTTCTCCAAGGGAAGTAATCTATATTTTGACTTAATGTCCAGATTTCTACATCACATAAAAAGAGGTCATGAATCGTTCAGTGCCATCAATTTAATGCTTATTCTACTTCTGTGAGAGACTGTCACTTTCCTGTCTACAGTAAGTTACTTACCAGTATAGCACCTGTAATAAAAATGAGGGTTTCATCATATCTGTTTTTCTATTCATATCATACAGTATCTTTTAACTTCATGTTGCTTTTTGAAGGCAAACTATTTCATAGAAATGTTCAGCTTCACCTTCTGTCAGAGCTTAAGGTTCCATTAAAGAAAATTCAAACATAAACTTGGAAATGACTTCTAATAAATAGAAATGTAGGTATCTTCTGTGTCATATGTTGCTTTTCAGTAGAAATATACATTTGTGGTTTTTTGGGTTTTTTAATTGATTTTTTTTTATTTCAGGGCCTTTTCCTTTTTTTCTTGTCTTTCAACTGTCTACAGGAAAATAGTTTGTAGTATTATATGGGACACTGCTTTTCAAGGAAGTTATTTTCTCATTCTACATTAATATTGTCTCTTTTTGGCATTCCTTTTGCATAATTCAACAGTACAGTCTGCAATGAGTAAACTAAATTTCAAAAAAAGAGCATCCAAATCTCTCTGATCAGGGATATTTTACAAGCATTAGGCTGCAAGCTGTGTTTTATAAGTTAATATCAAGGAATGCAGTGCAATGAGTAACAGTGATCATAAAGTACATCTAAATTAGACTACTCTGCTCTGAGTTAGAGCCTTATGCACTCAATGTTGTCCACACTGGACAACTGGACAGTTTATATGACAGAACCTCTACATATGTGTGGCTTTCCCAAGGTTCTCAGGCTGAAACTTCCACATAGCCGTCATCTGTATGGTCCAACAAAGTCACAGGAGATGTTTTGTAGATGTTAGGCTGCAGGATAACTGTGCTGCTGATGCTGCCCATTTAAGAGATACACTGAGGGATATTTGTAATATTTCAATATATGCCAAGACCTTTTTCCTTTTACACAAACTGGATAACATTTTGTGGTACATCTACTACTGAAGAGGTAATAAGAAAGGACACCAAAGAGCAATTTGGGTTTCTTATGCTAGTGACCTTCTTTGGAAAGGGATAATTATGTACCTCCCTGGAAGACAACCTGAGAGATCACAGAAATCAAATAATGTTCTTGTGAATTTCTATCTGTCCTAGGCTAACATTACCGTAGTATTTGCTTAGACTAATAAGAACAAACCACAAAGATTTGAAAGATGATTCCTCAAGGATGAATCAAGGTAAGACTCAAACCTCCTGTGTCTGATGAAACAGTAGAATTCCACCAAGCTGCCTCAAGGGCAAACTGCTCCAGAGATCAATGTTCGCCAACAGCAGAGGATGACAATGAGGTAGGCAAGGATGGAGACATGACTGCCAAATTCTGTCCCCACAGTCCCCTCCCCTGCTCATGGTGAGAAGAGCAGGTCTGGTGTGAGCAGCAGTTGCAGTTGAGTGTACCACACAGGTCTGTAGCAGAGAGGTGCCAGCGCTGCTGTGGCACAGCTTGGCCGGGACAAGGGACAAGAACTACAAAGCAGGGCAGGGCAGACCTCGCTTCTCTGTACAGATCTTTCTGCACTGCTGCCTGGCCTGAGGTCACACAGCTGCACCAAATTTTAGACTTAAGCCTAGGCAGCAAACCCCTGGAAGGGGTTTGAAGGAAGAAGAAGTTACTCTCATGACTTAAAGACATTTGGCTTTCAAAAGTTACATCAGGATTTAATTTCAGTCATGTCGGTAGATACTGAAAACAGAACTAAAACAAAGGTATCATATCCCTCAGTTTTTATATAACTGTATAACCCCCAAACAACCTGAAGGTGCTGGCAATTTCAGATAGTTTGTAGTGTTTTTACCAAGAGATGGCAATTGGTGGTGTGAGGGGGAAGATGTGCAGCTCTATTGTGTAAATAATAAAGGGAGAACATTTCTGTAAAGTCAGCTCTGCAAGTCAAGCCTGAAAATTCTTACACAAATTTCTAAGTTACTAATTATAGAACTTATCTGCTATGAGGATCCCTACCTTGCCAGTTTGTATCATTAGGAGACAAAGATACATTGGTTTTGCATATTTTTCATTCTTCAAATTAATAGGTACAACATAATCAAGATACTTGTTAAAGCTGCTGAAAACTTTGTGGTCAAACTCAAGTATAGACTAGGATGTTTGGCAGAGTTTATATGAAATACGAATTTAGGTAGGATTCACTGGCTCAAGGAAATAGGATGATCTCTTCAGGACTGCATACCATTTTAATGTGTGACACTATTTTTTCAGCTCTGAGAGGGATGAGAACTTCTATGTATTCCCTTCACAAATCAAAAGATATATTTTGAAAAAAAAAAAAAAAAAAAAAGGGGGGGGAAGGAATTTTGCCAGTACTATTCTAAGACTGTTGAAATCCAAGTAATCTGCATACCTGTATAAAAGGAGCAGCTGATATCATTGAATGTGTTTTTCAACTCATCTGCTTCAACGGGTGAAACTGATTCCAGCCAGCTTCAGCCATGGACTTAGCTATGTACCACATGCAAATTCCCAAACAGAGGATTCAAGAACATTCATACAATATGAAGCTGTTTTTCACAGTCTAGTGCATTTATTGCTGAATAACAGATATTAAAAGGAAATTTAGGCACTGAGGGCCAGGGCTGGATGATCAGCTCCCAAAACTGGCCTGTGCAACCATGTTCCTGCCAACTGAGTGAATGTATGATATGCATTTGGCTTGTATTCAAGTCTTACTGTGTGAAAGCTAACAATCTGTGTCAATCAAAAGACTGATGGATTGAAAAATGGTGTGCAATTTTAAGTTGATGAGAAGGAGATGAATTTTGATGTCTGAAGTATACACTTACTGTTTTAAGGCAATCTAACACTGAAGATGAGAGGATGAGAAAGAAAAATAGGAACGTGTTCAGGTATACTAAGGTAATTGGTGAGTCTGTACTTCTATTAATTTCTTTGTAGGCAATAATTAAATGTGGAAAATGCAAAAGTATATTCATACTGAGACTGGAAGGGAAGACTATCACAAAAAATACAGCCACCACTACTATGCTTCCCATCATCTACATTTTAGTAGTAGTCACAGAGCCTTGTTTAGAGACATTTGAAATGTTACATTTGAAAATTATTGCTAAAATTTGCCACTTCAGGTGGTAAATTCTATTACCTCTATTCAATGACCACTTTTGTGGTACCTTTGTTGTATAACAACAGTAAAAAGAAATTTGCCTCTGCTGACGCACTTTTCTTCTTGCTATTCTTCAGATTGCTCCTCTAGGATTTATTGACCAGAGATCCTGGTTGGGAATATGCTTTCCAGACTGTCTTAGCTACTTTCATTAGTGATCGAGGGTCATAATGTAGAACAATGAAAACAATAACCCAAAATCTGTCTGTTTTTTCACTTTATACTGAGAAAAGTTGATTTTTTTTTTCTTTTCTTTTTTGAGATTTTCAGAAAAAGGCAGTTTTAAGTACAATATTTCCATTTCTGGTTAGGTATAAAGGCTTAACTTTATATGAATCTTTGGATCTTCTCACTCAATCTTCATAGCAAAAAAGTGCTAACAAATGACCACGTATTGCAGCTAGTAGCTTTTTTAGGGGGAGGTGTGGATGGAGGCAGATGGTTATGTTCTGGAAGGTGTAGAGAAAAGAAGAAATCCATTAGGTAATTTTCTATATCAGTTCTTTTGCAATTATTGTAACGAGAAAGAAGTCCAAATTGCTTTACGCTATTGCAAATGTTTCCTCATTAAAAAAGTTCAGTGTTAACTATACAAGCTGTAATCCCACTCAAATTATTTGATAAGCTGTTTAACAGCAGTTTTGGAAAGATGGTAAGTATTCTTGGCTTGGCTTTTCCTTTCTGCTCGTTCAGCAGCAAATCAGACAAATAATAACTCTGTTAATTCACATTTCTAAATACTCAGGATGAGAGTATGTAGGCAAAAATGGCTCCAGCATAACTTAACTATACTGACCTAAGCAGTACTGTATTTGCATTTTTCTAATGCATACTTTAGTACAGGTGACAAATAATTAAAGTGATTGATTACACTGTGATCTGTTAGAGTGATTTTTAAAAGCCCCAACTAAAATGTATTGATGTCCTAAAGACAGTCTGCATTATTTTTGGTGAAATGTTTGCTCTTAATATATTTTAGGGGAAAATCTAAAAGAATAGTTTGTTATCTGCAGCACTTGTTAAATTAAGCAAGTTTAGGTATTTACTTTGTTTTGAATAGAGCCTAGTTAGAGTTAGAACTCAGCTGTGAGGGTGTGAATTCCAACTGACTGATGTTATGGCCTCAGAAAGGACAATAATTGAGATACCTTAAACCCAATCTCCTGTATGTTAAGGCTAAAATCCAGTTAATTGTATATGATTTCCTGGCTAATCATGGAGCTTGAGTAGAGTATTTAAAATACATAATTTTTTAAAAATCCTAATGAAATTCATGAAAATACTCATAAAATCTCATTCAAGAAACCATACCAAACTGAATCAAGTCTTATCATCTTCTACATTATACTGTTCAGCCTCTTATAAACCCCAAGCAAACCAATTGATTTAAACTCTCCTTTCCTTTACAACACCATTCTCCTTGACTTTATACCATCATTTTCTATATGCCTATATTCATGAAAGAGAAACCAAAGTTTTTATATTCTGTGTAGGTACTTTGTTACTGGTCTTTATATTTCAACCATGCAACAGTTTTCATACTTTCAAACACAGTATGGATAAGTTTTGTAAAATCATTTCTCCAAATGCTCATACAAAGGATTTAGATAAATCCTGAGTGGTCTGTTTAAAGAAAGGCTCTTTAAAGTAAGCTCTCCATGTAACGATTAAAAAATGCCCATCTGGGAGAGGAATAGTATCCTATAATTCTTAGAGGATGATACATTTGTAGCCAAGGCAAAAAATGTTTTAGTCAGGCCTTGAGTGTGTTTTTTTTTAAGGGATATAATGCTATTGGATGAGAATGCCTCAGAACAGTTCCTCACTCAGATAAATTACAAAAAGGAAAGCCAAAAGTTATACTGCACTCAGAAGTACATGCCTTTTTGATTTTATCTGCTTGGGATAAAAATATTGTTATCAAAGTACTTAAAAAAATTAACAAAACCTAAAAGATACCACAAACAAATGTACTCAGTGTAGAAACTATAAACTTCCATAGCCTATTTAAAAGTAAAGCATAATTTTAATTCCTTGAAAGGAACTCATACTATTTAGATTTGCGTTGACATTAACATTACTTACCTTACTATGACATTAACATTAGTTACTCCAGAAACTAATATTTAGTTGTAAAGACATTATGAGCTATGGTGAAGAACTGTTGAAGAGCTGTGCCCAGTATGTACTGAGGTACCTTGAAGATAGTCTAAGAAAGAGAGCAATAGGAGCCATTGAGTTTTGGTAATAAGCGTGTTCTTTTTTGAAGGTTCATGTGAAATTTTAAAAGAAATAAAATTCCCTTTTTGGTTGATTGAGTATATGACTCAACATTAAAAGACTATTTTAAAACATGATTTTATTGAGCCTTTTTCATTAGTTTTCATTACAGTGGGATTATTCAACTAATCTTCAGGTAATTAACCTCTACCTTTGTAAACTTCTGCATTGGAACTCATGACTAGGAGCTGTGGATATTATCTCTCTCTAATCAGTGGATGAGCTATTGTATGACAAATGTTAAGTGTAAAAATATGATGACTTATATTTAGAGCTTTCTCATCAAAAATAACAATACAAAGACAAGTTTTCAAAGAAGTATGCCCAGAGTTATTAAAAGGAGCTGATTTTTGAAAGAATGACTTCTTTATGCACAATCCTGAAACTACAAAGTAGCAAAAGAAGAAGTTTTAGTTTATTTTTAATTATTAGTTTACATCATATCAATGGGGCTATAAAAAGTGAAATCAGGTGACGACATTTAGAAATTAAGGGCCAGATTCACTAATCTAAATATGGTCCCCTGTGTGCCACTCAGGTGATCATATGTGGGTGAGATGAAAAACAAAACAAAACAAAACCAAAACAAACAAAAAAAACAAACAAAAAAAACCCACAAAACAAACAAACAAACAAACAAAAAAAAACAACAAAAAACACAACAAAACTTTAAGCAGAGATCCCTGACATAAGGCAAACTCATTTTCCAGGACAGCACTTGAAAAGGTGGGGTGGTGTAGGGTGTGTATGTGGGGTGAGAGGATGCAGTGTTTCTCGACCCTTGGCACTGGAAAAAATGGCAATCAGCTGATTAAGGGTCTATTAAGGATCCTGCAATGATCTATGGGCAAAGCTACTAAATAAGACCTCTAAATGGTGCATAATCACAGTGGTAGAAGTTGCCTCTGGATTTCCCACTGAGCTCTGGGCACAGGCAAATATCATGTTGCAATTTGGTAGTTACTGCACTTTGTGGTTTAACTGTACTGGACATCACATTACTCTCTCAGCATGAATTCCATCTGCCCAGCTACTAATATTTATTCTTGATACTTCATAAAATATGCCTGAAAATATCTTAGACATTGTGTATTACTCTTTTCTTGGACCAGTGTATCACTGCCTTTTNGCAAGGGGTGGTTTCAAGCCTTTGAGTTTTTTTTTTTTTTTTTTTTTTTTTAATATCACCCAAACAACTGCATATGATCTATTGATCTGTTCTCTGCCCTTCCTGAAATGGACCCATATGGATTTCTTGGGGGGTGTTTCTGAACAGTTAAAGGTTCTTTAGAGCTTCCCAGTATCTGAGGAAGTTTATTAACTTTGCTTTTTCTGTTCTTTTGAATGCCTTTCCCCCTCGTGTGAAGGAAGGAAAAAGGAGGAATGGCAGAAGATGGATTCTGGTACTTGAGTGTTTTGGGAACTAGGGATGATTCTCTCCTTGCACAGGCTTCCTTACACCATCCTCTTGGGAAGGCAGCAGATACTGGTACCAAGGCTGATGTTGTTACATCCTCAATTATTTCTCCCTTGTTTTTGAATTGCCTGTGGCTGCAAATCTTGTATATGATTTGATTTCATCTCACAGCTCTGAAACACTGTGAGAGGGTTACTCTGAGTTTAAGCATCTTTACTTGCATTTGAAAGTCATGTAGGTTTGATGAGAAGACATTTTAAAGTAATATTGTTAAAAGCCTCCAAAGTCTTGTGGATATTTAGGAGATTTACAATATTGGTTTAAACTAGAATTAAACTAATTCATATTGATATGACCTAGGTATAGATTGAATCACAATGCTCATGCAAGGTTTTGTTGTGGTTTAACAATTCATTACCAAGCTAATCTAGAAAGTAAATTTGCTTAGGTTTAATCATAGAAGAAATCATAGGGTTTAAAACCATATAAGCTCTCAAATTTAGGTTAGATGCCTTGATTCTCTATTGTTTTTTTAGTTCACACTTTCCTCAGTCAATATATCAGCATATTCTTTAAATAGTCTACTTTACAAATTAGCATAGAGTAAATACTATTCTAAGAGTCCTTAGAAATAATTACAAGCAAAGAGGTCATTTACAAAGGAAGTCATAGCATAAGAATTCTGGGGATCATGATAAGAATGTTAAAAATTAATTGTTTCCCCAATAAGTTATTTCATAAAACTCTGTAGTTGGAAAATTATGTCCTTTTTGCAAATTTTCTAATACAGGGAATTATTTTAATTCTACAGAAAAATAATCAGCTAGATGAAATTGCTTCCATTAGAGAAAAAATATCTTAATGATTTATAGTGTCTAAAATTTAGTGAAGAATTAGCAGCACTATTTACCTAACAGTACCTCTATGTCATTTACAGTTCTAACAGCTGTAATATTAATTTGTTTCTCAGTGTTATCTCTTGCTTCCATTTAAAATAAGAAACTTCATTTTATATATTTTTACTTTGAAGTATTCTTGTTCTAAATTACTCATCCATAAATATTGAAACAAATAGGTGAGCAAACACCCCCCAAATAAACATACTTTTATATTCATGTATTAATATAAACCAGGACACCAGTATAGGTTGGGGTCCTTAGACTGGACTTCAACAAGAAATCTTCATGTGGAAAAAGGAGCACCAATGTTGCTGGCAGAGGGGATAAAAATGTGTATTGTGAAACCAGGGAAGTGACAGCCTCAGTTTGTTCCCACTAGCTTCAGGTAGCTTCCTGACTGAGGCTGTTGCGGTCCATAACTCCTGGAAATTCATACACAAGTTACAGCTGGTGGGTTTCCAACATACCTGCCCTACCTTGGAGAAAACCCAGCAGAGCCTTGAAGGTCAAAACTAAAGCCTTGAGGTGAACTTTCTGCATCTGTAGGTTTCCTGATGCACATCTGGCTGCCAGGTCTGTAGTGCTTGGACTTTAAAAGCCCCTCACTCTGTGGAAGTAAAGTCCTTCTGGTAAGGCTGAGAAAGCTTTTTAGATGGTGATTCCAAATTTAGAAGATAATGGCCTTTGGAGAAGTCCCTACGTTAGGATGGCTCCAAGGGTGGAAACAACTTGTCAGGAAGCTTCCTTTTGCTGCAGGAGCCTTCAATCTTGTGTTTCTCAGTGCTGCATGATACAAAACTGGCACTTTTGGGGTCTCATGTTACAAAACAGGTTTTCCCTTCCAGCTGATTTTCCCTTTCCTTGATTCCCAGCCCAACCTGAACAAATAATTTTAATGTAAGAATGAATAGATGACATTACCAGAAAGTAGAGTTATACTTGAGGCCTGAATCAGGAATAAAATCTTGCAGGCAGGCTATAATCAGAAAAGAATAGCTGCATGCCTGTGATGCAATGTTATTTAATCATTAGCTGTTACATCACCAATTCCTTGGCTGAGTCAGTTCTTCCTTAGTTGAGGAACAGAGAAGGGCATGGGTATGTCAATGCAGAATCTTACTTAATGTTCCGAGACATAGTGAGGCTGAGGATAGCATGGAGTGCTGTGGGGAATCTCACGCCCCTTCAGTCAGAACATGAAAGCAAGGAAGGCGTTTTTACTGCATGGAGGCTGGGAGAGCAGGAAAAGATGATCTCACTGTGAAAATTACTGTTACTATTTCATTATGAGGAGGTAGCCACCTCCAGAAATGTATTATTGTCATAGTAGTCTATATTAAAATAATACCTGATTCAGAGTGAATTGATGTCATTAATGATGATTCTGAGAATCTAAAAAGTAGTAAAGTCATAAATCCTACACAATAACTGCAGAATGGTCAGCTACTGTCTGTGCAATGACTGTTATCTAATCAAACACATAATTTGTTTGACTAGAGTAGGCCATTCTAAATCCATTAGGTTTATTATGGTTGCCTGTAATCTAGCTGACCTATAACTTGACTCTCAATTTAGCCTTTTTTGTATTGTGTAGTATTAATTTATTTTGCTAAATAAGCATCTATTTGAAACAAACTCTTTAGAACCAGAAGAAGTGAAAATAAACATATTTCTGCTGTTGGATATTACTTAATCATACTTCTAGATATTTCAAAATATAATTTAATGATATCTCTCTTGTTTTTATTCCAAAATTTCATCATATTTGATGTTGATCCAACTAATTAACTAACATTTTAATCTGGGAATAGATGAGTTTTCTGTCTAAATCTTTCCTTTAGTCTCAGCTGCATGCAGCATTAAGTAGAAACTTCCTTTTCATATTAGTGGGTGATGATCTATTCATTTAAACTTTTGTCTTTGAGCTGTAACCATGTGCTAGTATGGGTAAATTATTCTTTTTCAAGACACTGCCTTTTAGCAATAAAAGAAATTAACAGCAAGCAATTTCATCTTGGTAGTTAAATGTCTCCCTGTATTTCCCCTGCTGAAGAACAGCCGCTACACATCTGAAAAAACATCTTGAAAGCAAAGTTCTCTCTCCTTTTGATATTTTTTGTGTAATTTTCTCCAGTATGCCCCATTTTTCAAGGGATAAGCAGGCAACAGTTACAACTCAATCATTCCAAAACAATCATTCACGGATTGATACTAATTATAATTGCAATTAAACCTCTTTGTTTTCTAAAAGAACAGAAATCTATACAACTGCAGCCCGCTGAGAAGGCAAAGTTTGTGCTGCAGTAGGTTGGAAAGTGAAAATTTTGAAGTGTGTAAATAAAAGGTGTTGATAGGTATAAAAAAAATACTGCTCTTTTTCAGTGTGAATTAAATACATATGTAATAAAATGTGCTTTGCATTCTTATTGTGTCTTACCACTGAGTAATCCACACTACTAAAATCTGGGTTTTCTGCATACAACATAAGGGAGGCATAGTAAAATTTAGCTTAATTTCTTCAGCTACAATCAAAGCTATACAAGGCTTTCACATTTTGTCAGTCACTTCTTTGACTAGGAATTTGTGAACTTTTTTCCTGGTAGCAGCCTAAATAACCATCTTTCTTCGCAGTCACTCTAGATAAAACATTAGTGACATTTCACATCTTCTCTTCTTCCCACTCTTAGTTCAAGTTGTTCAAGAGGGACTCTCCTAAAAGCAGTCATCTTTTCCTGATATGGTGTATAGAACCAAACTCAGTAACTGCTTTCTGCTTTATACTGATGACAACTGAACTCGTGTCTGCACGTCACCATAGATACTTGTTTCTGCCTGGTCAGGATCATAAAAGAGCATTTAAATTGTAAACATGCTTGTGATTTCCTACCCCAAATATCCTGTATGAGTTCAATGATATCTTTGTAAAATACTAAGAAGTAAGTGAATCACCCTTAAATCCTTATAAAATATTGTCAAGGAGGTATATCTCTACTATATTAAGATTTTCCCTGTGATTCAGGGTGTTGGAATGGCACTTTTTTCTTCAATAAATTCATCAGTCATGTTTGTGTCATAAAGAAGTATATTCAATTTATGTTGTGTCTACATTTCTTTGCTGTTTTTATTAAAGGATTTGTTACATTATCAACATTGCTGTCATCTTATTATACCTTATTGACTTTCTCTCACAGTAAAGAAGTTGTTCAATAAAACTTGTCACTCTTTAAAACTTATATTCTTCCAAGTATAGCATTTCATTGAACCAGACAAAGTGAAAGGACAGCTCTATTTTTGATAGAACAGTAAATACATTGCACAAGAAAGACTGTACAAAGTATCCAAGAAATGAAATAATGCTCTCTTTTAGTTGTTTTTTTCCAAACTGCCCTTCAGCTTGCCAAAAGCAAATATCTGTATCTGTTCCTGTGCAAGCAGAGAAGTGCAGAAATGAATAAAACCCTTAAGAGAAGAATTCTATGTTACTTAATCAGCCTGAATGACAACGAGAGAAACAAAAAATTAAAAGCCTCCATAAATTGTGTATGAATTTAAAAAAGAATTTATGGGATTTATTAACCAAAAATTTAGAAAATGAAATTCTTAATAATCGCATTTTATTTTCTCAAGGCATTGTTCACCTTTATGCTTGTCCCCAGACACGATATTCTGCCAGTCTGTCAATGAGAACTCCTTGCTCAGGAATGGCTTACACACAGCACGTACAGTGCTCTGATATAAATTAGTGCCATGCAATTTAACTTTAAATGTATATGAACAAGGAGAAGAGTGAAGAAGCTAATTTTTTGTACTTTGGAGATGTGAGACCCTTCCTCCTTCGGCAGAAATCTGGAACTTGAAGATGTCTCCCAATAATGTTGAATCCCCCTTGCAAGGAACAGACTTATCCATTGAAACTGAAAATTCTTACTTTCATTACTTCACAACAAAGAAAAAGCCTTACCTGTATGTGAAAACTGAATGCACATACCTCTTTCCCCTCCCACCTCTCCATCAAGAAATGTATCAGTTCAACAAGAGGTGACTCAGTGTACTTAAATCACTGCTTGAGCACATATCCTACATGCTAGGCTAAAAGAAATCCAGGCCTGAGAATGAGCCATCTGCTCTTATTTGAAACACCCACAATAAAATGATTGTATAAACTGTCTTTATACTTAGCAGATCAAAATGAGCACCCTAAGAGAGCTATTATTTCTGAAAGATTTTAAGAAACACTCTTCATGATGCCAACCTCTTCCTTGAAGTTTCTATTATTTTCCCTGATAAGACCAACCTGTTTCTCATCAGAAAATACATCCTTTTTCCTCCTGTTTCCTGTGCAGGACATACTGTTATTAGACCATGGAGCACACACTTACTTGTAGGCTCCCTTCAGGTACTGGGAGGCTGCAATTGGGTCATCCCAAAGCCTTCTCTTCTCCAGGCTGAACAAATCCAATTCTGTCAGCCTTTCTTTGTAGGATTCACTCCAGCAGATCAATGTCCTTTCCATCCTTCCTGTGCTAGGACCCCAGAGCTAGGACTGCAGGTGGAACCAGAGTGGAACACACTGGCAGAATCCCCTCCCTTGCCCTGGCCACATTGCTTTGGATGCAGCCCAGGGTACAATTGGCTTTCTGGACTGTGACCACACATTGACAGTTCTTGACCAGCCTGGCACCGGCACCCCCAGACCTTTGTCAGGAGAGTTACCCCCAATCTGTCCATCCCCAGCCTGTATTTATATCGTTATCCCAACCCAGGTGCAGCACCTCACACTTGGCCTTGTTAAACCTCATGAGATTCCCATGGGCACACTTCCCAAGCTTGTCCAGGTCCATCTTTATGGCATCCTATCCTTTGGGTGTGTCAGCTCCACTACTCAGCTGGGTGTTTTCCGCAAATTTTCTGGGGGTGCACTTGATCCCTTCATCTATGTCAGTAATGAAGATACTAAATAACATTGGTCCCTGAGGGACACTATTTGTCACATTCTTAAAAATAATTCAGAAAAACATTATCTTCTTCCCTTTTCATATAGATAGCAAAAAGATTTACTATATTTTGAGTGAGACTGAAATTACCAAGTAATTTGAAGGGTTGGTAGTGACTGTTTTATACTTCTGAAAATGTCATTATTTAAAAATTACCTTGAATAACCTAAGTTGAAACCGTGAAGGTGTTAAACATAGTCTTTTATCTCAGATATCAGTGAAGTCAACTGCTAAGCAATAAAGAATTCTGCCATGCCCTTCTCTTGCTCTCTTCTCTGGTAAGTATTTTGCCATGAATTAAATAATTTAGGCAAAATGATTGGTATAAAGAAGGATCCTCTAAATGCAAGAGGGTAAAAATAGTTATCATCATTGCATAAGGAAGTATCTAATTATTTATACAGAATGTAACAAGGTGAAGAGGAGACTGAGAGCATTCACACCATCTCCAGAGTACCCAGTATGACCATTGCACTATGAGAAGTGTTACACCAGTGTTTTCATATTTATCAGCAAGGGAAAAATTAAGAAAGTTTTTCTAACTGCAGGTTTGATCCCCATACAGGGCATTCACTCAAGAGCTGAGCTCAATCATTTTTGTGGGTCCCTTCCAATGCAGAATGTTCTGTGTTTCTGTATCAAAGGCTGAAAATCAACTCCGGTTTTGTAAAACATGTCAACTTTTGTACAGGTACAACTGTACACAAAACTCTCAAATGAAAGAAAAGCATTCCAGTCTTGGGAAACATTTCTGATCCTGATAAAAAGCATTTTATAAAAAATTACAAAATTCACAGTCTTGTGATTGCTAAAGCAATGATTTTCAACAAACCCATGATTCAATTTCTCTGAAATTAACCTACTTGTGTTAATAAATCTTGGAAGGAATACCATGCCACTCAGAAAACTCAATTACTCTTAAGTTGATTGCAAATAGAAGTAGACTTTAAATAATAAAATTTTCATCCAAAGTATGTAGCATTTTATCATAGAAAATGTACAAAATAATACATTGGCTGCAATAAATATTATTTAAAATTATTGGTTTGTATTTAAACATTAATATTTAATAACTTATTCAAGTAATTTTATTATAGTGACCTTCTAAACGTATATTTGAAAGTTCTTTTATTACAATAATAAAATATGGAAAATAATATGTGAAAGATAAACAGGATTTTGTAAGGTGAACACATAATAAGATTATATATAAAGTTTCAGTTGCTCAGTTACATTTAGCATCAGCAAAGAATTAATGTCTGTGCTAGATCATCTAATCTTTGATAATGATATTTGTTGGGTAAAAGCTTGAAATTCTAATGTTGCTTATAAGCAAACTACACTATTGATCATGTGTAATATTTTTTAATTGACTTAAATGGGAATCTTTATAGGTTGCTTGCAATAAACTACAAATTTGTGAATAATTTATTTCAGATTTATGTTTCTGGAAACATTAAAAACCTTAAAATGTGTGAATAAGAATAAACCTTTTCTAAGTTCCTTCATTAAACAATACAGAATATGTACTTAAACATTAGCATCCTCTGTTATAAAATTAGCCATGGCATTTTTCTATAAAATCAAGATTTTTTTCTTTTAAAATGGGAAGTTCATTGGGATCACTGAAAGTGTATCTCTGAAAAAATAGGAGAGGCTGACTATTTTCAAGCCAAGGTTGGTGGAATCTCTAGTATAATGCCAAGGAGGTCTGTCACAGAAAGAATAGTGGGGATTCTGCCTCTGAGAGAGGGAACAAGAAATAGAGATTTCTATAAATGTCCTGTTTTCAGTGTGGCACATATCTGAGTTTTGATGAATGTTCCAGGCTCCTTCCCAGATTTTAACAGGTCTGACTGCTGTTTCTGTGGTGTACCAGCCTTGGATGAGCTAGCGACTTTCAGGAAAATGTGTCTGCTTGAAAAAAAAGCAAAGCAACATGTTCAACTGAACTCATGCCAAGAATTTTCATTCAAGATTCCTGAGAATTTTTATTCTCTATGAAATCTCTCTCTGTGCTTTCTGTTTGTCATAAAATATCAACATGTAAAATGAGCTGCAAAATTTGCTACAGGGAATGTAGTACCTTGAGATTTATAATGAACTGTTGCAGATCATCATTCAAACTCCCCAAATCCCAAAAACATAAAGAAGGAAAGGGACATATAATAATCTCCATATAACAATTTAAATTGTCCACCCTGGAGAAGAATCATGGGTGAGCAGCACTCCATGAAGTGATATTAATTATCGAAAAAAATCCTGTTATCTTTCACAGATCAGTGGATCCAGATCTCTTGTTTGAAAACATGTGTGCAATTTCATTCGTAAAATGAGGCTGAAAGTGACACAAGTATTGTTTTTTTGCAATTTTACTGAAGCTATGTAAGGATAATAACTATATCAGAATTTGTTAACTGCTTCACATATTTTGTCATTAGGAGATAAGGACATATACATGATGTGGCAGATATAAGGGATCATATTAGTTATAACAAACCATGTTATGCCTGAGAATTAATTAATTAAATGTTGTTGTATGCTATTAAAATGAAGAATCAAAAGAAGGACACTCCTTCTATCTGTCTCCTACATCAGAAAGTTTTAAAAGCTCCTCTTTAAAATTCTTCTTTCCATTGTTTATAATTCTGACAATGCAATCAGCTGTCACCAGATAACAATTTTTTTCTTTGTTTAACACTGAGCAGAGTAGTCCTTAAAAGGTTAAAGATGATGAGAGAATGCAAATTGCATTTCTTCCATTCCTTGGCTCCATAATTCTTAACTGAAGACCATAACCAAATACCTCCCTTTTTGTATCCCATAAATATATAAAATAAAAATAAAATTAAAAATTATAAGCCAATCACACTGTGAAAATACTAGTTTATAACTAAAGTAAATAAAATTTGAAGGTTAAACTGTTTCACTTTGCTCACTCATATGTCTGTTGCTATCTTCCAAGATTTTTGTTTGTTTCTTGGTATAAACAAAACTCCACATTATGACAGCAGTAACAAAATATTTGACCAGATATTATGATAGCTTAAGGTGGTATAAATTTTCATTCTCCATAAGATAGTTTTACATGTTTTAAGAGAAACAATTTATTTATATACATTTTGGCACCTATTAAAAAAGGTATTTACCTTTCTTTTCATCAGGAGAATTTCTTTGACTTAATATTTGTGTGTGAATTCTTGTCCATCACTTTTTTTTTTGAATAAAGAAAAGCTTTGCTAGTTTTGTTAGTAATAATGTACTATCAAAACTGCGCCTTACTAGATCATCAGTCTTTGTTCTAGCAAGTAAATAACAACCTAGATGTTTTTCCATAACAACTCTTTCATGCAAAACATGAAAAGCAGCCAACATTTTGTTGTGGAAGCTGTTTATTAGTTTGCCTGGTTGATCATAGGTCAGTTTTCAGTCACACCTTTAATCTTTTTTACTTTTCCAGAGTGAATTTAAGCTTTCATAGTCTTTTATTCAAAAGTTTTTCTATGGCAGGTAAAATAGAGTATTTTCCACAAAATAATTTTTAGTTACCAATTACCAAATCACCACTTCCCCTTTTAAAAAACAAATTATTCTGGAACAGAATTATATGATGTGACTCACTGCTAAATTTTATCTTCTCTAAGGTGGAGTGCTTTCAAGAAGAAGTAGCTGAGAAGGTGTAATTATATATATTTTATTTTTAACCCATTTTCTTCTAATTTCTTTGCCCACACTTCTCTGCTCTGAACAAGCACTGTCGCATCTATGCTATCTATATCTTTAATCTCTTTAATATCTAAATGTTAGAATATTTGGCACAAGGACTTAGGAAAAAATTCTTAAATAAGAGCTCTGTGAACAGTTTTGGTGAATATTATATTACATTGCCAAAATGCTTTCTAACCATGTGTTTCATTCATATACCACCCTTGCTCTTAAGCTTTGTTTACATTTGTTCTAATATTTTTGAGACATCATTAAAAAGAGAAATTAGGACTTACATGGAAACAAGTATATGGCCAGTCTTTATATTTCAATATAATTCCATGCTTTTAGGGATGTCAAATATTCTTTTGCTGGTGGACAATTTCTTTCATATGCATATGCTTGCCATTGATCTTTGCCCTTCTATTTACACTAATTTGAAGAGCTCCAGTGGTTTTCAAAGGCTGCTAAAGCCTACATCTGTGCACAGATAACAATGGAAAAGTGCAAATTTTTAACCTAACATGAATAAATCTGCCTAAGGGAAGTGTTTATTGCTGTCTTTTATGACTACAGTTGATTTAAACTTAGCTGTGATTTACAAAGCAGCTGACAATGATAAATGAGGGGATTCCTCTGGATAAACCCTGTAGTAAAATCTTGCCAACTACTGTTACCCATCAGTAATAATATGGGAAATATTTGCAGGTCCTTCCATAGAAAATGCTTCTTTTACTCCAAGGATCTGTTCGGACAAAAAAACCTCTAAAGAAAAGAAAAATAGTGACATCTCAATGAGTCAGTTCCTGTCTTGATATTTAATTTTTTAAGATTGAGCCATGAGAGTATAGCAGTAAGGGAATTTTGTAATTTTCTGGTTCTTTTGGCTTTTCTTATCTTTCAACTTTCTAAATCTCTGCAATTATTGTTACTTGTGTTGATAATGAAGTTGTGCTTTCAAAGGATTGTCCATAGCCTTCAGTACAGAATTGTTCCCAACAGAGATGTAATTCCTAACAGGTATGAGCCAAGAGGTGCTTTTCTGACTCACCTGTCAGTTATTTCAGTGTATCATTTAATTAAAATATGTATCTCTATTAGAATTTCTCAGATGAGACCCAAAGTCTTTCTAGTGGTCTTCCAAAATGATGTGGGCTTTTAGCTGTTAACTGTTTGATTACAGCTGCTGAAATAGTTAACTGTGCTGCACCTAAACCAACGTCCTTCAAGAAAAGATGTCTTTGCAGTTATCTAAACTTCAACAGTTGTAACAAATAAACCTTGTCATTTTGCTGGATTTATAAAAAAGGAATATACAGTCTGTCTAAGGAATATACAGTCTGTCTTTCTGATGCTCACTTTGTGCTTGAGAAAAATTTTCTTGCAGAAGATGTAAATTCCACATAAATTTCCTTACGTTAGCCTGTGATCTCAAAGCCTTTGGCTACCTGCACAAAAGAATTCTATTATTCAATATTAATTTTATTTTAGTGTCTTCCTACTATGTAAATGTTTGGGTTGTTCATATATGTGCATATCAGTCTTATAACTGAATCTTGGGATTTCAGAATTTATATGGAACAAGGGGACAGGAGCTTTTGTCCATTCTTTTGGTAAGACAGAGTCTTTTCATATTTATAATGATTGAAGTTATATATAAATATAATGCCATGCTTGTTATCATCAATACAGACTACAGGCACTGTATAATAGTGTTGTCTTTGGTGATGGTGTTTCCAAAGTTAATCCCCATTTCAAGTTTATCTTGTTCTCAGTAGTCCTCTGTTTTGGTTTAATTGCTGTTGTTGTTGGTGTGTTTTACGTTTTATTTTCTTTTTTACTTCAGTAAGTTTTCTGGTATGCTTAAATAACAATGAGTGGGTAGAATATTTGGGGGAAATACTCCTCAACCCTCCTAGTTTGAAGAGTGGTGCTTGTTTTAAGACACCTGACTCCTTAGGTCTAAGAGTCATCTTTAATTCAATCCTCATACCCTTCTCAAATAGTTAGAAACATTCCCTTGGGAAATGTGCTGGTTTTTGCCCCACATAACATTTCTAGATTTCTTTTTCTACTTTTACTCCCTTCTGACCATAATACTGAATTACTTTTCCATGCCTAGCTTGAATTCCTCCGTTGTGTCCTTCTTTTGGAATTTGAAATAGCTTTACTTTACATGTAAAGTACTGTGCAGTGGGTGTCTATACTATATAAACAACTCTCAATATACTGTACACTGCAAAAAGAAAACATTGCTTGGTTTTTAATGCCTTTCTGCTGGCTTTAAACCCTACCAAATATTACCTTAAATGTCTCCCGAGTGGTTATGATTTCAGAATTGACATTATGCATAATTTTGTGACCTGATGAAATCTACTTTCCCATCTTCCTATCTGCTTAAAGGTTTCTGACATGTTTCCATCAATACTTCTAGTCACTACCAGTCAGCCTTCTTGCTTGTCTTTTGCATTTCTTCTGCATCCGTCATGCTTCCTTCCCTAATTTTCTGCATTGGTGAGCTGCCCATTTCTGCTTCACTAATACCAAAAATAAACAACTCAAGTGCTGTCCCTTTTTGTCCTGTGTACCTGCACAGAGAACAGAATGATAAACTACTTCCTTCTAAGTAAATATAATAGTGGGTTATTTGAACTGATTTTAATACTCTGTAAAACTGACTAAATTATCTGTGTGTGTGAATGACTTAAATACCAGCCAAGTGTCTTATTTCCTCTTGGGAACAAGGTTGTGTGTTTTTTACTCAATGTTTTATGACTTGAGAAAATTATATGAAAAAAATTTAAAAAATCTGCAGTTTCAATTGATGTTTTTATCTCATAGATACTTGAAAAAAAAATACACTATTCAATAAAAATGATTTTTTATATTTTCTCACACTTTGGGTGTTTATTTACTTGGAATGTTTTTACCAATTGCTTATGGGACAGCTCCTGTATTGGTTTTATGTATGTAAACCTTCAGGCCACAGAAAGAGAATGGTACATATTAAAAATAAAGTAGATTTAAATGCAATGATTTCTCAGTGAAAACTTCCCTTTCAGGGGAAAAAATTGGAGATTCACCTTACCCAGTATTCTGGGTTCTATTTAGTTTAGAAGGTTAAGTGCAAGGATGTAAATTAATGAAAATGTAAGAGTGTGCTTCTTTGGAGGGTTAATTTTGTCTTCTTTTTCAGTTGAGAGCAGTATGATTTAATGGCCTAAATCTGAGTTAGGGAAATGGGAATTTTGGCTGATAGCTAATGACTTGTGAAACTGACTTGGACAAATCTTTTATGATGTTCTCATGACAACTCTTGGATTTAAGTATGAGTAGCATTAAGAAGTGCTTTGGAAAGACGTCATCAGACTACTGACTGCGACTCTGAATGGAATTGGTAGGCTTCACTATACAGATCTTTACTTATTGACTACTGGCCAAAGTCTGGCTCTAAGTCTGAGATAAATAAAGCCATAAGGAGGTGGTCAAAAACATACAAAATCGTTCTACCTTTGAAAAATTCCTGTGGACCTTACAGTCACTGCAGCTGCTACAGAGACAAAATGCACCCCTGGTCTGAACAGTGGAGCTTGCAGACATGCCTTCCTATCACTTGCAGAGTACTGCAGCTGTGGGGTGTGACCTACAGTCCTTTGAGATTTTCCTGTCCTCATTTTTCACTGAGAAACTAGTACCTGATGATGTGTGTCTTTTATTCTAGCACGTAATTTGTGGGGAAAATTGCCACTGAAATAGAACTCTGATGTGAGACCAACAATGAACATTGTCCTTTACACCTGTATATTATGTTCCTATGTTATAAGTCCTTGATTTTTCACTTGAAAGTGTTCATATAAAAGGCAATGCAAACCCTCCTTAATTTTACATTTTTGTCTTTCCTTGCTGTATTTAAAAAATCACTATTCTAGAATGAAAACTATTTTCTTAGGTGGTACACTTCAAGAATTTGGTTCTTTAGTTGGCAAAAGTTTCTTGTATTCATATACAAGCAATTCTAGGTGAGTCATTACTCAGTTGAATGAAGATCACAATTATCAGGAATACTCAGTGACACAGCTCTTTGAGAATAATATTTCTGCAAATGCATTTACTATTTAGCTCTCAGCCAACATGACATGACTTTACTGGTTTGCAGTTCAGATCTTGGGTCTTAATTTCAACTATGGTGTAACTGATGTTATGAAGAGTTACTAAGAATAACTCTGAAACTATTACTATGTTGGAAACAAGGCACCTTATTACAATAAAATGTGGTTAATACAAAATATAGTCTTGCATTTGTCAAAATTAAAATGTGAAGATTAAAAAAAACCAAACAATTTGTACTCAGAGCGGCTTAGGTTGGACCTATTGGGGCTGATTAAATCATGCAGTACATGTAAAAAAGGATGTGCTGTTTCTGAATACAAACTGCTGCAAGAGTTCTGTTGTTTGTACAGCTGCTGGGCAAGAATAATGCTCAGAATGCCCAGGTGGAACTGGGGAGCGTCTAATGGAGGAATGGTTTGTGCATTCTCTTTCCTTTCTCCAGCAAATTGTTAAGGAAGACTTAAGTCAGCATTTATATTTCACCCTGTAAATACACAACAGAGCACTTTGAGAGCCAGAGTGGTTAACTTTATTCAGTTTCACAGTTTTGAAACAAACGTTTTTCAGTGAAATCTACAGCAATCAAAATTAAGCCGAGGCTGGTTTGCCTTGGAGTGATGGAGAGGCATGTGTTGAGTTTAGGTGTAGCCTAGAGTGTCTGAAAAAAAGCTGCATCCTTTAGATGAGAATAAATGCTGTAAATGGAGCTGCTGTGACAGTATGACACTTACAAAGACTGTATTTAAAAGCACATATAAGGATTCCACAGTAAGCAAAAAAAGGCAAGGGGAAATAATTAATTCTTTTGAAAATGTGCAACTTATGCTGGCATTGAAGTTGTTTAATAACACTTTAATAACTTTTATTATATTTGCCTCAACCATTATATGGAAAGAGAGGAAATTCCTTTTGGATTACCAGAAGGTAATTGAAATAACTCAGATGTATTTTTAGCTGAAATATTAAAAGTGCAAGATTTTTCACTGCAGGTAATTGTCAATTCAGCTTAAAACAGTCACCATTTTAATAATTAAGCTTTATAACTGATAGTATGGAATGAATTTGAAAACCGAGTAAGAAATTATGCAAAGTCCTTTTTATGCTAATCCTTACCTACATGTAGAACTGTATGTCCAGTCTTTTCAGGCTCTGGCTTTTGAAATCACTGATCTGGAAATGTGATAGTAACCTTTTTCTCTAAGACTGTTAGATATTCCATGCATTTCTGATATTGTTGTAAAATCTCTTTCTAGAGAAATAGATATATAAATATTCCAGCTGTCTCCTGACTTAGTTCCTGGGCATAAATTCATGAAGAAAAGAACAACACCACTTCAGTTTCTTCTAACAGTGATGAATTTATGTGGCGGGACAAGATGTCTGTTTTAGTCCTGTGGTTCAGTACCATTTTTGTAGCTGACTTCTGCTCTTTCTGCCCCTGTTAATTTCATGTAAAAATTACCTCTGTCCTATGAAAATGATTTTTATAGGCTAAATTCTGTGTAGATACAGTAGTTTGCAGCTGTTGTCATCCTAGACTTTTCTAAACAATAGTTTTGTAAATGCTCTTACAGTCAATGCTTAATGCGTTCTTCTGTTTTATTTACTTAAAATTAGAATGTGTGATGCTTTGTATTTTGCATACACAGTAAGGGTAAAGCAGCATATAATCTTTAATTGAAAACACATAGAAACACGTGTATAGAAGACTGGAAGTAGAATTTTACAATAAATATTTTTAATAAACTTCAAGCCTTTCTGAGGAGCTTGACTGTCAGTGCTGTTGAAAACTGATAATACTGTTGAACCAGACCTTTCAGTGTGCTTAGGACATAGCCAAAAATTTGTGAACAGAATGCTCTACTTCTGTCTAAATCTCATTTCAGTAAGGTATTCTGAGAAAGTGATACAGGTGTATGTACTTGGGTGGATTTTTGTTTAGATTCTGTGGATAGTTTACATAAAACAGCTGATGATGATCTTCCTGTCTTTACCAGGACATGTGGGAATTATTGGCTAATCTCTGTGTCCCCAAAATGAAGAAGCTTGAAAGAAGATGAAGAATCCTGGAAATCTGGGGTCTAAAAGGAAGGTAAGAAAATGGATGCAATCTGAAAAATGAGATAAAAAAAGATAAAGATGTGGATATTTATAGAAAAAATCTTCTGAGGAATCTGACTGTTAAATTGAGCCTGCAAAGTGTGAAGTGTAAAAGTTTAAGAATGGCTAGTCTCCTTTTCCCATTCTCCAGGGAAAAAGCCAACTGAATATAAATTACTTGATCTTTCATCTCATTTTTCCATGCCAGGTTAGGCCAGGAGCCCACATTCTTTCTCTCTCTTAAGCTAACATTACATTTTTTAAAAAAGTACAAAGATCTAGGATCCATGTAATCCATATAATGGGTTCATATAGGGAGTTATGAACCACATAGATGAGTTGGCAGGAAAAAAATATACGCCCTTTGTTCTGATGGAGGATTTGTTGAAAAGGGGTTGCTACTCTGAAAAGTTGTGGATCTGAAAAATCACCATCTTTTCACCTTCCAAGTTTCTAAGGTGACATAAATAGGGCATGCCCTTCAGCATGACTGGGCAAAAGCTTATGCCACTGCATGATGCTTTTTTCTTGTGTTAAGTGCAATCAATAATGAGCTTTTAAAAATGCCTGTTGACAGAAGTGTGAAGGGAACATATCAATGAGTTTCTGAATATAATGACTCTATGTTACGAGAAATTAAGTATAGTAAACCTCAAAATCATTTAAGTTAACTCGATCTGTGTTGCTTCTTAATACTAGGTTAAACCATCAGTACTGTAAAAACAGCATGCAAACTACAATAAAAAAAGGTCTATTCAATACATTTTTTTTCCTCTAGAATTTCCACTGATGCCTATTTGAAAAAAAACCCAGTTATTTTTCAAACAAGAAGCAGGTATAAGTGATCTGGAAATATCAAAATAACATCCACAGGCAGTGGAGCCAGAGACTCTCAGTGACCGCTGGGTGGGTCATTACCTCCTTGATGTGCAATGGTCACCCAGTCAGGAGCATTGCAACATTTTAGTGGGCATCATCAGACCCAAACAGAAGATGTCACAGGAATGGAAGAGAGACATTTGTGTTCATGAAAAAAAAATTGAGCTGTGGTGAAGCATTACAGGAATTGGATTATTTTTGTGGTGAGTCAATGAATTGTCTAGTGGTTAGAACATAATTTATTGGGGAGGAACTCAAATAAAAAAGAAATTAAAGATATTTTTTGCTCTAATATCTGTATGTGAAATCCCCTGAAAGTACAAGACTTCCCAGCATTTCTCTGTTCTAAAGTCTTGGTGATTCTATTGGCGTGCATTATGAAAATATACTTTGTATTAATAACAGAGTGTGGAATAAGATGTGAGCAGGAGTATCAGTGCATTGAGAATGCCAGAACTTGTAAGGAATCACTCTAACTTAATCTTAAGCTATCTTTGCAGTTAGAAGTTGATCAGTCATGGCATAAATATTGGGATGGTTGGCTTGGTTGGCTTCATAACCTATTAGTCATCTGAGAGGCATTGTCTGATAATAAAGCTGTGAAGAATAAATGTTTTCCTAAAATGTTGCTATGATTGTGTGGCTTTGGAAGGTCTATGTTATTATTCTGCATTCCTTTTCACAGCCTGATTGGGAGCCATGTTGTTATCTCTCTCCAACAAAGTTTCCTCCTACTGCAGCCTCTTTAAAAGCCAAGTCTGTGACCACTTTAAGATGTTAAAACTTGTTGTAAGCAATTTCTCAATCACTTTTACAAATCCTGATTATGGCGTGAAATGCACTTTTAAATTAAAATTGCAAGAAATATGTAAGAAATGGGCTTACTGCATGAACAAAATTCTAAATAATTATTGAAATATAAATATTTTGAAAATTACCCCTCCCAAAAAAACCAACCAATCAAAAACCAACCAGTTTTGTTCTATTTCCTACTAAATTTAATTAAAATGTAATAGTTTCCTTCTGAGCAGCTTAACCCTGAGGAAGAGCTGCAAAAACAGCTGCAAGCAGTAATTTGTAAACACAACAGCTATGCAATCAACTAAGAAACTATTAAATTACTTCTGGAATTAAAATCCCATCTATGGAATTTCAAGTAAATCAGATAAGACAATGTTTATCATCTGTCAGACATTATTTTAAAATAGTGACAGGATATTTGTGAGGGAATTTTTGACAGAAATTATAAAGCAATTAATATTTTGTTGCCCAACTAACTGCTGAGGGGAACAGATGACAATAAGGATGAGTTTAAGCATCTTCAATTCATCTTTTCTGCTATAATCATGTATAGTTTTGGAAATGAGGTCTCTGTTTCTACATCTGAGCAAATAACTCTTAAACTACAGAAACAGCAAAGCGGATAGAAAAAAAATTGAAGAGAGGTGTTAAGAAAGGAAGGTATTGTGAAAACTTAACTTACACATATCTCAGTAGATGCATGCAATACAGAATGATAGTTCTGTCCATGTGAGATTGCCTAGAGAATATTGGTGGAGAGGATACTTTTCAGCTTCATCAGGAACTTTCCTGTGATGCTTTTTATGAGTACTAAAGAAAGGATCAGATGTCAATTACAGTAAAATAAATTCTGAGTAATAAAAATTTGTCTCAGTTTTATTTATGGGAAACTGTATTTTTTTTTGCTGCTATTTCTAAAAACACCTACACTGCTTGAGTAACAAGATGTGTAAGAGCAAAAAACCTGTAAGAAAATGCAGCAAAAATTATGCTGAATCTATAACTGAGAAATGAATTCAGATATGATGGAATGAGAAAGAATACATCTATATTTAATAATACTTAGAAGATTTTCTATCTTAAACTATATCATAATTTGATGGGAAAATGTATTCAGTCATTGTTTCTTTAAATATCTAATCCATAACTTATAACATAGTTTGCATTTGTAAACTTCCAGACTTTCTGGATAGAGAGGAATACAAACATTAGAGCAAAGAATATAACATGGATTTAGTGCAGTAGCTGGAATGAGCAAGGATGCAAACATTGCAAAACAGAAGAACAAGCAAAAGGCCTACTCTCAGAAGTAAAGAGTTCTTTCCTACTGCAGAATCAATCTGAGGAATATCCACTTACCACCAGGAAGGTGATCTTTTTGTAATTTGTATGTGCAATGGAAAGGTGTCATATTCAAGGGATAGAACAACTGGAGCATAATAATGCTTTTTTTCTAACAGAGCCTGGGAGAAGGCAAGAATTACAAATGCTGGGAATCGATTAATACAAATACCATTAATCCAGCTGAAATGAGAGAGGACTGAGGACGGGCAAACTTACATTCAGAATATTATCCGTGCTTTGTCCTGGGAGGTAGAATAAAGACCCTCAAAAAGTATTTAAAAAAATACAAAGGAGTCTATAAACATTCAAGTTTAAACTTGTAACTTCAATATATAATTACTATATGGATGAGTCTGTCATTTAAACTTGTAACTTCAATATATAATTACTATATGGATGAGAGTCTGTCATTAGTAAATTTGCAGATGACACTAAGCTGGGAGCATGTGTTGATCTGTTGGAAGGTAGGAGGGCTCTGCAGAGAGACTTGGAATGGCTGGAAGATGGGCAGAGTCCAGTAAGATGAAGTTTAATAAGTCCAAGTACCAAGTCCTGAATTTTGGCCACAATAACCCCCTGCAAGGTTACAGGCTGGGGATGGTGTGGCTGGACAGTGCCCAGGCAGAAAGGGACCTGGGGGTGCTGGTGACAGCAGCTGAACATGAGCCAGCAGTGTGCCCAGGTGGCCAAGAGGGCCAATGGCAGCCTGGCCTGGATCAGGAATGGTGTGTCCAGCAGGAACAGGGAGGTCATTCTTCCCTTGTACTCAGCACTGGTGAGGCCACACCTTGAGATCTCCAGTTCTGAGCCCTCAGTTTTGGAAGGACGTTGAGATGCTTGGGCCCATCCACAGGAAGCAACAAGGCTGGTGAGGGGCTTGGAACACAAACCCTGTGAGGAATGACTGAGGGAGCTGGGGTTATTTAGCCTGGAGAAAAGGAGATTCAGAGGTGACCTTATCACTCTCTACAACTTCCTGAGAGGTGGCTGTAGCCAGGTGGGCATTGGTCTCTTTCTCCAAACAGCAACTGACATAATGAGACAACACAGTCTTAAGCTATGCCAAGGTAAATATAGGTTTGATATTAGGAAAACGTTTTTTACAGAAAAAGTGATAAGCTACTGGAATGATCTGTCTGGGGAGGTGGTGGAGTCTCCATCCCTGGATGTGTCTAAAAAAGGACTGCGTATGGCACTCACTTTGTTGAGGTGTTAGGGCATGGGTTGGACTTGATGATCTTAAAGTTCTCTTCCAACCTTGTGATTCTGTGATAAAAATGAAATACAGATTTTCAATTTCTTTTACTGCAATTGTGCTTTTTGCACAAATTCTAATACAGTAGCATATCATATCTTATTTTCCTAAATTGCTTTCAAATTCTTAACATTGTCTGGGTTCACTATGTATTTAGATAACAGCTAGGTCTACCAAAACTTGGTAACAACTTTCTACTACCTAGAAAAACTATTACTACCAAAATAACTAGAGTATCTGGGGCTGGAGGATATTGCCAATGTAAACTTCTAGAACGATATGGCTGATAATTTTGGCAAAGCATCTACAGTAGCATTTTACTCTATTCAATTTATATATCTATCAAAACAACAATTTGTGATAACCTTGCACTACAAAATTAAGTTTCAGTTTCTTTAATCCTATAGGTTGTTATGATTTTATAATTCATAGTTCCCACTGGTAGTTTTTTCTGAGCAGTGATTTTTATCTTAAGAATGCTCTTTTTTAATTGACTGACTATAGGATGGATTATTATTAAAATTATTTTTAAACAAATCTTGGTTATTTGAATTTTGGTCATCAAACACAAAGTTATGTACAAAGACCAAAGTCTTTGTTTTTCTGACATGATTTCTGCAGAGGTATCTTCCTGTTGACAGAAAATCAAGCAACATTGTATATTCTCCAGGAGCCACCTGATATATTCAACTATTTCTTGTTTAACAACATATCCAGAAGTACACGTGTCTGAACTGAAAGTGTATTACCTCTATATAGGAAAAGGGATTTTTTTTCCTTTTTCATTTTTTTCCAATGAATAATATTTGTATGCAGGTTTAGTGTGAACATTCAATCCTCTCCAACAGTTTCTCTTTATAGATCCACTTCTGTTTGTAACAACTTCATTGTTCCCTATAGTTTGCTGAGGAGAACTTGAGAGGGAGGTGCTGATCTCTTTTCCCTAGTATCGAGTGGAACGTGTGGGAACAATACAAGGCTTCATTAAGGGAGGTTCAGACTTTAAATTTAGGAAGCATTTCTCTACTGAGAGGATGAGCAGGCTCCCTGGAGAGGTGGTCAATGCCCCAAGTCTGTCAGGGTTATAAGGGCCTTTGGATAATCCCCTTAACAACTTCCTTTAACTTTTGGTCATCACTGAAAAGTCAGACAGTTGGACCAGATTTTTGGTTTAGGTCTCTTCAACCTGAAATATGCTAATCAAGACTAGTCTACCCTATTCACATATTCTTCTTCAATTCTGTTTATTAGTGTAGACACAAATGGTTTTTAGTGACCTTAAAGCCAGCTGACAGAATAGCCTGATTCCTGGTCTATGATGCTACCCTGTTTTGCTGTCCATACACGGTGACTGCTTCTAAACTTATTCCTGATAAACAATAAACATGTACAGGAGTTTCTTGAAGAGTGCTAGTTCATCTGGACAAAAAAATGCACATGGGGCAATCCCTAAAAGCTTAACAGTATAGATGATCAAGTCCCAGTGACTGGGAATGTTCGCTGCAATTCTAATTTACTGATCTAAGCAAAGCTATAGAGCGTTTGACCGCAGGTGTACTGGAGGGAAAATTCCATAAGATAACTCCCTCTCTTACACACTAAATTGAGGCTGACTACATATTTCCCAGTGCTAGTAGTGGGGATGTAGTTAAATGAATGTGGGAAGGGAAGGTGTTGTACCAGGAAGTCATAGAGGGTGTGAGAAGCATGCTGTACCAAGGGGCAGAGCACTGCTCTCCGTCATACTGCTCCTCTTCCACCTCTGCTACAATCAGGGCAAGGCAGATGTTAAGGATTTCCTATGAGGTATTTAACTTTATGAAAGATCTGATATGTAAATCAAACACGACTTCTATCCTAGCACAATATCATATTGTTGATGTGTTTATTTGATTTAAATTAAAAGTTCAGATAACTTCAGATAACAAAAGACTGACCTGGCTCTTTTTTTTTTTTTTTTTTCCCCTCTTATCTGTTTTGTTTCTATGGTGTTTCTTAATTTCCTATTTTGTTTTGACACTAAATATGCTTTTGGGGGCAGATTCCTTTACACGTGATGTGTGTATAATGTTAAGCTTCTTGATTCTGAGGGAGATTTTAAGACACTTAGGTGGTTGCTAAATAAGGCAGTATGGATGGTGACACAAAGAATGGATATTTGTGTCATAAAAATGCTTATTTCTCAAAAAAAAAGGGATGTCAAATGATGTTTAGAATCATACTTAGTTGTTCAGTGATGGCACTTGCCCTAACCTGAAGTCTTCAGGCTGTTGATTCAAGTTATGCTACAGTGTGTCTTGGTGTTTGGGGGAAGAATTCTGGTACAACTGACCAAGAAATGTGGAAGTATATACAGATATGTATGGATGCATATATACCTATAAGTATGTATCCTACAGCATTCAATCCTTTCTTTTATGCAATGATCATTGACAGAAAAGAATAAAACAACACCAAATAAATTAATGTATCATATAGTGTTGCAGTTTTAAAATTTTGTTCCTTTCCCCTTCCTTTGCACAGAGCAATCTACAGGAAAATAAAATGTCTCCAGTTCCACCTATGTATAACTTTCCCTTGCAGGAACTGGACATTTTCAATGGCTCTGCTCCCATAAGTGATTCCAAATACTCACGGGCACCAATTTCTTTGCTCTGTAAAAGCCACTGGCTGATTCATTTCCTTGGTTGTGTAACTACTGATTGGCATTTTTAGTATAATCATTTTAGCTTAGCCTTTTCCCTCTGATTTGTGATTTGGCCCAAAGAAAAAGTGTCCTAGTTTATCTCTGACCTACTTATAGTTAAATTGACAGCTTGCTCTTTGCATAGGTTTTTTTTTTTATTAAAATCAAAGAGTGCCCTCAAGCCACCAAATTTTGAGGCAAACCCTAAAGCCTTCTTAATATCATTGATAGAATTACAGGGTAATTTCAGATATGTAGCATTTCTAAAATATTTTACAGGAGACCAAACTGCAGCCAATTCAAAAAGCCAATGTGCTTTAATATAAAAGCCAGTATCATAAATAATAATATAGGAGCTATTCTTGATGGGAGGATATTCTTTTTAAGAACTTTGATATAATATATGTTGTAATATTTCTTTCAAATGCAAAGTTATAAAATATCCTTAATTAATCTGGGTGATTTTTTTCCTAATGATCATGACATTGAGAGTTTTTAGGTAGATTTCCATAATCCAAGCTACACTTTTTTTTTTTTTTTTAATCTAAATTTTGTTTTCCCTCTTCTTAAAAAAAAAATCAAATATGATGATTTTCATATTTTAATTGTTTTCTTCTAAGGTTTTTAATTTTCTATTGAGAAAAAAATATTCCTCCCATCTAGTTATTATTTTTCTTGTATGGTAGCAATGCTTTATTTTTTGTTTCCTTTCTTTTTCATTTATTTTTTCTCTTCAGCATATTTTCTACATGAAGTTTTATCACAAAAGAAACAAAGCAGTGTATAATGACCAGGTGGTTCAGTGTAAGCATATTCTTCTTGTATGAGAGGATTTTGCACTGTATAATTCAGAGGATTTTTGAATGCAGAGTGATTGGCATGGTATTTCCTTTAGTGAGCTCAGCCCTATTTATTATTTTTATCCTATAATTCACTGTTAACAGCTGCATATTCCTTCTCCTGTCAAAGAGCAAGGAAAAAAATCGTTTTCTGTGTGGGTTTTTCTTCAAGTCACTGTCTCAGCTGAAGTTGAGGTGAATATTGAGGTGTCTCAATTAGTAGGTGGAGAGAAACCGTCACCTTTTTTGGATCATATATCATCTCAACATCTCCTGTTTTCCATTCCCCTTTCAGAAATACTTCAAGCTGTGCAGAAGTATATTACCTATAAGTTTGTAGGGTTTTATGTTCTTCTGTAAAAAAGGTACTGCAATTCTGAAAATGCAAGTGTTGCATCCACTTGTAGATGTAAAGGTTTTCTTTTCTGATATTTCAGTAGATTAAACTGGGAAAAGGAAGGAGAAAAGGGAGATGATATGCCCTGAAAGTGATGAGGTTTTATGGTCCTTAATTTATAGGTAGGTTAATTAGTTAGTCTTGCACCCAGAAAGCCAAAAGATCTTCGCTTGCTTGGTGAAAAATTATTCTTACTATGAAGAGTCTAGTAGTTCTAGGGAAACACATAAGTTCAACAATCAGTTCTTTTTAGAGCATTCAGGTCTTCTAGGCACTCTGGATTTAGGCTTTGGTAAGTTGTGGATCCAGCTCTGGCTGTGTCTTATAAGGGTGAGGAGCAAGATGCACACCAGCACCATGTGTGACCCTGACTGAGGAGGGGCACTTCCTAATGTTCAGGGGATGGCCTAATGTCACAGAGATGTTTTTAGTCACAGAGAGAGCAAATCAGTGGGTGTCCTGTGTGGGGATGACTACTTTCTGCTCTGTTGAGTAGAACAGCAGGAGTTAGCAGAGACACTGCTGCATTCTTCCTCATGGAGGTACCAGAAGGAGTGAAAGTAAAGTCAACTTAAAGCACACCCTACAAGGAATGTACTTTAACTTAAAAAAAAAAAAAAAAATTCAACTTACAGCAGCAACAAGAGGTGCACTGATATATGTTGGGGTATCTTACACTCCAGAGTGTACTACCCATCTATTTTTCAACAGTTCTTTTGCCCACTGTGTGGTAATACAAACACTGTCTGGGCTTTTTAGGACTCTCCGCCAGTTAAGAAAAATAATTGGCAGCTTTCAAGATGACACAAAAAGGGTAGAAGTATTTTATTTCTAATATTTTGAGTTCTTTTAAATTTCAATCACTTATTGATGACATTAGTATGGGCTGCAGGCCAGGCACCCACCAAAGCCGCTCTATCACTCCCCTCTGCAACTGAACAGGGAAGAGAAAATATAATGAAAGGCTCCTGAGTTGAGAGGACAGGGAGAGATCACTCATGAATTACTACCATGGGCAAAACAGACTCAACTCAGAGATACTGAATTTATTACCAACCAAGATCAGAGCAGGATAATAAGAAGTAAACCAAATCCTAAAAACACTCTCTCCTCAGTGTCCCCTTCTTGCCAGGTTCTACCTTTCCCTTTCAGTGGTGTAGAGAGACAGGTAATGCTCAGCTCATTAAAGGTTGTTTCTGCTGCTGCTCTGGGAGAGGAGTTGTTGTTCCCCTCCTCCAGTATGGGGTCTCTCCCATAGGAGACAGTCCTCTACAAACTTCTCCAGTGTGAGTTCATCCTATGGACAGCAGTTCTTCACAAACAGCTCCAAAGTGGGTCACTCTTCCATAGGATGAAATCCTCCAGGAATAGTCTTCTCCAGTGATGATCTCCTGGAGGGTCACAAGTCCAGCTAGGAAACCTCCTCCAGAGTGAACTTCTCTCTCCATAGCTCTGCAGGTCCCTGTCAGGAGCCTGCTCCAGCACAGGCTTCCCATCCATCACTACCTCCTCTCAGGCATCCACCTGCCCTGGTATGGGTATCCTCTCTCCACAGACTGCAGGTGGATCTCTGCATCCCTGCTGTTCTCCATGGGCTGCAGGGGCACAGCTGCATCACCATGGTCTGCACCATGGGCTGCATGGGAATCTCTGCTCTGGTGCTGTCTCCTCACAGTTGTTCCTCTCACATGTTCTCATCCCATGGTTTCTGGGTGTAACTACTTCTGTGCAACAACTTTGTTACTTTTTTCTTTTTTTTTTTTTTTTTTTTTTTTTTTTTTTTTTTTTTTTTTTTTTTTTNTTTTTTTTTTTTTTTTTTTTTTTTTGACAGGAGCGCTACTACCATCACTGTTGGGCTTGGCCTTGGCCAGCAGTGAGTCCATCCTGGAGATGGCTGACATTGTCTCTGACAGGCATGGGAGAAGTTTCTGGCAGCTTCTCACAGAGGCCACCCCTGTAGCACCCCTGTTACCAAAACCAGGCCGCACAAACCCAGTACACAGTGCCAAAATCCAGGAAACATATTGCTGCTACTGTACTTGTTATGTACTAAAATAAAAACAGCTTCAGAAATATTTAGAGAATCAATTTTTGTTTTCCTAATGAGTTCCACTTCCTCCAAGTTTTGAGAGTAAGGAAATGATTCTATCTTTATTGTGCCATCTGTTCGTGACAAGGGATGGAAAGGACTTGAGAATGCTGAAGCTTACTTTGTTTTAAGTGTCAACCTAATGCTACCTTGGGGAAAAATATTTTGAAACTACCCTTGAAGTTACCTTGATGGATTAGAATTGTAACAAGAAGAAAGATACATGAGAGAACTGACAGGCTGCTGACCTGCTTTGCTGAAATAACAATGATCAGAGAAGCTATTTTCAGTGGTTAATTTAATTTTCTGACAAGTATGAATAAGTATAGATGTTGAAGGTCAAATTCTGCTAAGAGGTCCTGATATACTGCTTGCGTCCAAAGATCCACCAGAAATTAGAGATGAAACTCATGTCTTTCTCTCTAATTGACAACAGTCTCATACAAAAAAGTCCACTTATTTTCTAAGCTTTGCAGATATGCACCTCAGACTTATAGAAACAGACATCTCTCTAAGTAGATGCAGAAGTTTGCTGCATTATGCAGTTCCAATATCTCTAAAGTATTGTTGTCTCCCTGGAGAAGAAATAAATCTTATATCTATATTGCTTAACAAAAACTGTTAAAAATCTCCTTTTTTTCTTATTTCCTTCAGAAATTCAGCTTGATAACATTTTTTTTTCCTCTGAAGGGCATTAGAAGACTTCCTATTTACACTTGTGAGGGTTAGGGTTTGTTTGTTTGTTTGTTTGTTTTTATACCACACTTTCACCTTTGCATGTCATCCTACTGAACAAGGTCAGATGCAGAACCTTGCCATCAGATTGGATTTGTGAACACTCAAAAACTTAGTCCTTTTTCTAGTCTTTTCTTTCATCTTTCATGTCCTCTGTTCTTCTCCTTTCCAATTCTAGCTCTGACTATATAACCTCTCTTATCTCTAAATTTCCTTGTTTATCAGAAAAAAACCTAAAACTTCAGAATATTTTACTGAAATTTTTTAATTTAGGATTTTTAATGTTAAATTTGGAAGCAGATGACAGTGGCATCACCTTGCATTAAAAAAACAAACAAACAAAACATTTTATTTGTAGAATTTAGGAAATATATTTGAGAAAATCAAAATCTTTGTCATCCATCAGCACACCTACAAGTACTGAGAATTAAATTTTCTCAAAAGTTTTCCTTGGGTTTAATTTCTAAGAAAATAGTGTCATCCAAACCTTATAAAACATTTGTGTTGTATCTCTATTTTTAATTCTTTGTTAAGATATACTAGTTTTCAGTTTCACTGCAGTATGAACTAAATCCAGGAGTTTTAAGTGGGATCATATTTCATGTAATAATTGGACATTACAAGATAGCTGACCTTAGGCAAATATGTATTTAATTTTTCTGTTTGCTATTTTTTAGCTTGTTTGTTGCAAGACCTTGACCAGTTTTTTAAAACTGCTTGAAGACCAGCAAATGACATCTAATTTTATTCATCTTAAAATCTAAGATCAATAGATGCTGCCTAGGTTACCAAGATAATTTTCATAATTTAAAAAAAAGGGAATTAATTTGTGTGGGAAATGGGTTGTTTTTTGAAAAGTGCAAAATAATAGAAGCAGATTTTATTTTTCTGTATTGCTTCATGCCCAGAGATTTGAATATACTTACATATATACATTTATTTATATCAATTTGTCACAGTGTATGTTTAATTATTCTTCCTTCTTTCAGCATTTCCTTGGCTGCTCACATGTACCTGCCCACAGGTAAAAGAGAGATGAAACACATGCTTAGGAGGTAGAAAAAAACAAATCTACTGAGCGTCCTGTTTCTGATATGGATTTTCTTTGTGAGATATGGGCTTTAGGGATGGATGCCAAAGGAGTTTAGGCCTTTTGTCCTCTTCCCTTTTTTTTCCAGGATTTGGACTCAAAGTTTGATTTTCATCTAGAGGCTGAAAAGAAACTTACAAGTGAATGCCCAGAGATATGTTATTAACATTCCAGACTTCATTGTATGTGTTACATGAGAATTATTGAGTGTATATTGAATAAGTACTGAACATTTGGAGAAAGCTGCATGGGTAAGCTGCTCCAAGCCGGCACAAAGGTGAAAATAAATTTAGTTTCAAACACAATTATTTGTTCTAGGCAACAAACAACTACCTCTGAGGCTTTGCTTCTGAGGGTGGTTTTACCTTTTTATGTTGGTTTGTCTCTGTCAAGCAAAGTAAGCTTCTTTTCTCTTGGAAGGAAGATTGTGCTGCAGGGTTCAATTACAGAACATCTTTGAGTCTCTAATTAAATTGTCTCCATTGTAATTATATAGCTTTTAAAAATAAATCTTGCAAATGTCTTTGAACATCTGTTAGAAGTTCAACGTTTTATTAAGAGTTTAGCTGCAAATTATTAGAGATTCTTAACAGTAGGAATTACACATGGCTTATAGGAGAGCAGGTTCAGTGAGTATTGCTGTGCTATACTTGATACAGACTTGGTAAGATCACTCCAGGATGTACTTTTATTTCTCATTCTTTCTATTGTCGAGATAGTTCATTTCAGGGATAACTTTGTTGCAGTTTGTCATGGAGACAGAAGGTAACTCTTGCTTGGGACACTGTAATGGAATAGAAGCAGTCATACGTCATCTTCAGTAATGCTCTGTGAGTAATATTTTTAATATTAAAAATAATTTTAAATTATTTAATTATTAAAAGAATCCTAAAATAGCAAAAAGAAATAAATTCAAAACCAAGCCCATACAGTGTAGGGTCCAAAAAAGACCCATTTAGTCTGCAGTCCTGCTTCTGCCCCAGTCTATAACCAATGTATTTTGAAAAACCCTGTGAGCATGAGCAGAACTTTTGCACTCTGATAACATGGCCTGAAGAGCTTCATCAACAGAGAATCCTTTGTGTCTGTTCTTTAAATTTAATCTGGTTGAGTGTTTCAATGTGTATGCATTAAATTTCAACACATTTGGTGATGGACTATGCCCCATTATCCACTTTGAAGTCCTTTTGTTCCAAAGCATTTTTAGTAAGAATTTTACATGCCACAAGAATTATTTCATTTTCTGAGCTGGTAAAAACTCTGTACTGAATATACTCTAGGCCTAGTGAATTACTGCTGGTTATTTTATAAGTTTGCTTTAAAGACTTTTTTACTTACATTTCAATCTGATAAAAATCTGTTCAGCATCTTTCCTGGAAATAAAAGCTTCTGGTGTGGGGATATCTCCAAATTACGCTAAGCAAAGAAGCAAAACACATTTCACTTAAAATTCTAGTGTTTCTTACCTCTTCTGAATATTTTCTTTATACTTTGACCCTCTAGACTCTGCTAGACATTTTTCCAATGCATTTCAAGAAGGATTTATCATTCATGATATTCTTGACTTTCTTAGAGGCTATTCCCCTCAGTCCTCTTTTGCATGTTTTTTCATTTTTATTTTTTAATATTAGGCTAACTTACTTATTTTAATAAGCAAGTCCCATTATCTGATTATCTTTTTCTTGTTTGAATGAGTGAGGGGGGAAAATAAGTCTATTTTCTATGTACACATGTATATTCTATATATATGTATATGTGTGTATAACTATATAAAACCTGCAAAGTAGTAACAATTCTTTGGCTGATTTTTCAAAGAATGCAAGGTATTCAAAATTCCTGACACTGAAAAGATGGATTTTTTTTTTTGTATTTATTTCAGTTATACTTTATTACTCAGGCACAGCTTAAAAGCTTCAGTAAAATATAATAGATTTAAAGCTATATGTCAAAACAGAAAGAAGTTTATTCTTCTTTACTGGTATTTAATAGATGCTACTTAATCAGAATGTGGAAGAATTAGTTGAATAATATGTATAGCAGAGAGTTTATTCAATGCATAACAATGCTAAATGCTTCATAAATAATGCCATAGACTTACCAGTGAATGGTACTCAATTACATTCTAATATGGGCTCTCTAATATAATTGCATTTCTGCTATTAATGGTCTCTAAATTAATTACTATGCCACACTGACATTCTAATGAGTGGTTCTTTTTCTATTATCTAATGCCCCTTATATTGCAGTTTTGCCTAAAGGCTCACTTCCACAAGTGCAATATGTCACATATAAAAATTCTGTTGTTGCTAAAATTCACTTTTATCAATATATTACAAATATAATTAAAATCTTTCAAAATTGCTCTTTTTTTTTTTTT
>WEIU01013742.1:77822-101536 GCA_013389925.1 Aegithalos caudatus
AAAAAAAAAAAAAAACAAGAATTAAGCAAAAGTGTTCTATTTGTCCTGCAGATGTGGGACTACGTTGTGATCTCAGTTATGTATGTGAAATGTACTAAAAAATATGTGTCTATGTTTTCTGATTTTATCCTGACATAGAGTTCAGTAGGGACTATAGAAGGACAGCTAGGTAATTTTTAAATTTTCATCAAATTAAAAATATTTGGTGTACTTTAATATATATATATATATATATACTATTTCAGTTTATTTTGTTCTACATCTAATTCCAAATTTTCTTTATCTTTATTTCTTACATTCTCTTGGCACCAAAATCCTCCTGAACACTTTCTGAAATACGCAATTTCAGAAGCAGGTTCTTGGGAGACCTCTAGTATCATGCTTACAATAACATTTGCTCTAAAAGTTTTGGATCTTGAAAAGACTTAATACATAATGCCATTTTTTCCTCATTTCTACACCTACTGTTTTCTACTGAGTATAAAAATCAATAGACAAGATTCCCAAAATCCAAAATTACTATTTGTCTTTTTTGTACTGAGCAGATAGACAAAAACCACTGTTATTGGTAATTATTTACTCTTGTGTTTCTACTGTGACTTGGGAACTTGATATTGTCCTTTAGGATGAGGTTTCCTCAAACTGGCTAGCTCTGTGTGATTTGCTTTTTAAATTTTTTTTCTCCAGTTCTACTGAATTTCACTTAGTTGTTCCAAGTTAAGCTGAATTATGCTTATGCTGTACAGCAAGTAATCATTTACTTGAATTATCTGAAACTTTTTCTTACATCTGGTCTAATAAATATTTCTTTTCTAGTGCAGAATAGGCGTCTAAATGTACCTTTGAATTGCTCTCACAGCAATTAACATTTTCTTTTGAGCCTGAAACAATGACTTTTGGAAGCAAAATTAGCAGCTACTGGAATTCTTTTGTTCCTAGCCCATTATGCTGTTCATACTAAAAAGTGTTTTGTGTCACTGATTCATAGTGATTCATTATACCTGAGAAGACCTATTTGTTGTCCACATTTCTTAGAATTTGGATTTCACAAATATTGATTTTTATTTTTAATCCTTCTTTCCAAAATGTTTGGCAGGAGAAAAGAAAGAACACAGGTCCATCTTTGCAGTGACCTTAGGAAAAATATGCAGATATTTAATTTGTGAAGAAAAGATTCTATTTGGCCTTCCAGTTTGATTTCTTTTCTCTTGAAAAGAAAATCTATTTAAAAAAAAAAGGGGGTGGGGAAGCATAATTATTACAGTAGAATAATTTGAAAAATGAAAAGAACATTTCCCACTTCAGGAACTTCTTGTGAACTGTTGAAGTTCATGACACATCTGTTTACCAGCTTCATCTATTCTTTCATTTCCAACAATGTCGCCAGAAGCTTAGCTTGTTGTCCATCTTGCTTCAATATGTAGCAGGTTTTGTTTCACCTGATAAATATGTAAATATAAATATGTAATAAAACATGTAATATATAAATATATAAAATTTCTATGAAACATCTCTTTATTTTCCTGTGTTTTTAATTATGGGGGGTTTTCTTTTCTTTTAATTTCAATTTTCTATTCTACTACTCCATCCTCATTCTTCTCACTACAGGTGTTCCTTTTATTGTTGCTCATTTTGTCCTTTTCCATTATTGTTGTAGCACTTCACAGTCTGAAGCTGTTTAGACCTCTCTCTCAACCTAAATTTGCATATCCCAGAATTCATTCCATCTTGCATTGAGAGCTATGTCTCACAATGAGTTTCATAATTACAGATGAGACTCATGAATTTTAGATAATTATAAACTTCTGCAAGAAACACCACTTTTGCAACATTAGGTGATCTCTATCTTTCAGAAGTTTCATGGTTTTGAAAAAAAAATACTTTGCTGTCTCAGCTAGGGTTAGTTTCACACTGTTACAATTGCTTTATGTATAATAACTCAGTAGTTCATCTCTTTGCTTCTTATTTCCTAAATTCCATTACATCTGTGATTGAAGGTGTGAAATGTGTACAGTGAATTTTGCCTGTCAAATGGCTTTACAGGCTCCTGCTTTCTCACCGCCAACATTATCTTCCCCAAACCTCCCTTTTTATGTAATTCCTGTCCTAAGTATTTCTGTGGATACCACTTCTTACAGAACAGGATTTTAGCTAGCCCTCTGGTAAGAAGAGATTTATTAGCATTGCAATTGTGAATTCAGTCATGGATTGCAGCTTCCAGCAGATTCCCAGCATCCCTAGGAGACACTCTGGTCATTTTTGTTTAGAAGACCAGAATGTATTCTTTAAAATGTCAAGGACTGATCTTAAGCCACTCAAATTGGGATAGTCTCTTTCTTGAAGGACATATCAATCCTTCATCTAGAGGCTACAAGTGAATTTTAAGTTCTATGTACTTTAATGTCATGTCAGGTACTCATTCCAGAAGAACAGAATGACTTAATTAGAAATCTATATGTAATGCAGGAGAGATTTTTTTTACAGTAAGCCCTACAGCATTTATGAGGAATATACAATTAAAGCAAACTAGACATTCAGCTGATGATCTTAATTTTTTTTACTAAAAATCTGTTATAATTTAGTTTTTCTTCTGTAGTTCTCAATATTCTTATCCCCACTTATAATGGTATATAAGAAAAAAAAATTATTTGTGTGTTTAGAGTATAGTTCTTTAATATTTTTTCTTGCAGATAGAAACAAATCATTTTGTTTATTAGGGTGATCCCAACTTGATTTGTCAGATCATTACTGAAGTCATGTTTTTTAAAATTGCAAACCTCTCTTAAATTGCCCTTTTTAAACTGAGATTGGAGATGGTGTTTTCCATCCTTTGCAGCCACATACTGTGCTAGGGAGAAGAAGAGAGCTATTCCCATTCATTTCTTGCTAGAGAAAATGTAAAGAAACTAATAGAGTCAAAGTTTAGGAATTTGGCTTGTAACAGAGTAAACACTCCTTTGCTTGTGTGCTGCTTCTCAGTGTTTTATGAGCAGTAAGACTATCTTCATCATAGATGTCTGACAAGCACAAGATGTAGAAAAGGAGCAGTGAGCTATGGAAAAGGCTGGTGAACAACTGTGAGAAGGTCTCAGAGAGAAGTAAAGTGACTGCTGATGAGGGATGGTCTCAGAGCATAGCTGTAAATTGCACCAGTTTGGCTTTGCCTGAAAACTGAGAATTCATAATTCCCAGTAAAGAACCAGTTTTATAGGTGCAAAGACAGAGAATGAAGATAGAGATAGCATTGATCTCTGTAAGCATACATTGTACAATAAGCATGGTTTAAAATCAATACAGTAGGAGTCAAGTTCCAAGAAGACAGAGAACACTGAAATTAGGATTATTTGTGCAGTCTTAGGTAGTGTCTTGCATCTTCCACTGCTTACACTGGTTATATGTTATGACATACCAAGTAGTCCTGTAACTGACAACATTTTTGTCCCCCCTTCCTCATGCCCAGAAAAGAGGATTTATGCCTCTTTTAGACTGCAAACTCATTGGAGTGCTGTTAATGAATAGATATTTCATAGTTCCTACATCTCTCCTCTTGTTTTGTTTTCTTTCTTTTCCTTTTTCTATTTTATTATGGGGTGAAAAACCTGTCTGTAAAACAACATTATTAAATCTGTCTGTATGGATCAGTACTCTGATATCTAAGCATTTCTAAACCATTCTTTTTTTCTCACATAGGGTTTCTATTATGTGATTTACAACAGGAGAAGTGAATCAGTGTAAAAAATGTTTGATATATTTATGATTTTCAATGCTGCATATAGTTTCTAATATACTCTGCAAAATGAACACTTTATCTAGCACTTTATGTATTCTAGCACTGCTTCTGTTGAGTGCTATTGCTGGCAGTAGTGTAGTTCTCAGCAGTTGTGCTGATTGGGTCTTTGAGAATTGTATTGGGCAGGAAGAATTTGTGGAATGTAAAAATGACAAAGATAAAAAGACCAATGGTATTTTTAGTAAGTTTTATGTACTGTTTTATTTTTGCTTTCAAGATATCAAAATAAAAAGAAAGTTAAAATGAAACTAAAGTTGACATTGAATTGAATTGGCAATGACATTTAGAAAATGCAGCGCTTTCCATGTGACTATCAAGACCGTTTGTCACACCTGTGGGGCCTTTTTAATCTTCAAGATGAAAAATGTATTTCTTTCAGAAAAGTATTTCAATTGAGCTATTTTTCTTAGAATTTCTATTATTTCAATAAAACCAAGACCATACCTCACAGTAACATAAACCCCCAAAATAGATTCTAGACACTAGGTAGGTATAGTGAGTTCTTCACAGAGAAATTAATTTCTGACATACATGCAGAAGAAGCCTCTAAAGGTATACTTTGAAATTTTATGAAAACAAAAGATGGGAATTGGAAATATGCACTCAGGGCTGAGCAGCGAATATTAATAAATTTCAATTTACCCACACCTACAGGAATCTTTCAGTTGTAAGGGAGATTTTGAAAAAGTACAGAGTTGCTGGGTGATGGGACTCTACACAGCTGTCAAGGGTCTTCCAGTTTCCTGTGAGATGATGACAGGTTAGGAAGGAAGGAGGTGCAGAGTTCTCTTTGACCACATTGTGGGGACCATCCTGATGCTTATAGGGCCATGACACGGAACATGCTGGGGTTATTGTCTTTTCTTAGGTTTAGGACAATGTCCTAGTACATAGCTGCAACATTCTCCATCTGAATGGCAGAAGGGGAGATGCTGAGAATGTTGTGAGCTGCTCACATAGCTGATGCTGTCACATACAGGAGGAGAATCAGCAACCAGAGCTGAGCCTCTCTGTCAGCACAAGCAAACCCTGCCTTACTGCCCAGACTCTCACCCTCAGGACAAGGATTCCCATCCCAAATCTCTCAGACAGGTATGAAATATCCATGTTGGGCTAACCACTGACCTCCCTGTGACACAGGACTCCTCAGGTGTTCTACCAGCTGTGTTATGGCCACAGCATGATTAAGGTTTTTGCCCACAGCTCATGTAGGGCCCAGTCTTCTCTTGGCTTCACATTAAAACGTTTGGGAATCTCACTTTGCCCATGGCTGTGAGGAACTTCTAGTCCCCTGCAAGATAGTGACAAGGCTGTTTCATCTATCTTTTAGATCATTGTCCTCTATCACAATGAGTTTTTGAGGTAGAAGATGAGAGGATACTTTGAGCTGGTCATGCCCTTGTCCAGGCATCTGGCTGTAATACACAGAACAAGGAATTAAAGAGGAGCAGCCTGCTTCACTGGGCACTTCTCCCTGCCTTTTTTCACATGCATACTGGCCTGTCAACCTTGGCTGGTTCAGCCCTTTCGGTACCCAACTCGGGATATCTCTCTCACCAATTCCTCCATGACATGGCCATCCTCAATATTTTTCCCCATGGTATGTTCTCAGTGTCACCAAGGGTAGTACCAGTAGTTGGTGACACCACTCTGTGACATGGCAATAACCATGGAATACCAGGAAACTTTGCTTTACTGTGAGGGTGACTGGAGCAGGTTTCAGCAAGAGGTTGTGATTTCTCCATGCTTGGAGATATCCAAAATATATCTGGACATGGCCCTGGACAAGATGCTCTAGGTGGCTGAGCAGGAGTAGGACTGAACCCAATGACCTTCAGAGGTCCCTTCCAGTCTCAAACATTGCATGACAATGTGAAAACCTAGAAAATAGTTAACTATTTCTCTCTACACTGCAATTCTCTTAATGTTGGCACTGGAAAAAGTAATTTTAATGATTGAACCCAAAAATTTTCTTGCAGAATCCAACATTATGTGGTCTGGATGTTCAAATGCTTAAGTAGAAGAGGAGTATTTTTTTTCTGTAGTTTTTGTTGGGTTTTTTTTTGTTTGTTTGTGGGTTTTGTTTGTTTGTTTGTTTGTTTGTTTGTTTGTGGGTTTTTTGTTTTTGTTTTTTTTTTATGTGGTTTGGTTTGGTTTGGTTTGGTTTTTTCATAGGGACATTTTTTCCCTACCCAGGATTTATTTGCCTTGCCTACTTATTTGACTTTTTAATCTGAGGACTCAAATGAAGTTCCTCAGACAACAATATTTGTTATAACGGACTGATTCATCTGCTAAGGACAGTCCATGTCACACAGTAAATTGGATCTTGTAGAGATATAGTATGTATTTGATCTTGTAGAGATATAGTATGTGACCAGCTAAAAACTTATTTTCTTGACTAAATTATCTACTCAGTGTTGTTAAAATGTAGTGTTTGAGCATTATGCAGATTCTTGGCTTTAAGGAAAAAACTAACTAGAGGAAAGAGACAGTGCATGTAAATCTTGTGACACACACAGATGGATCCTGAGCATGGATTGATGACGTTTCATCCACAAGCCTTCTCTCACCTCAAGTGACAGAGTAGTGACTAGTAGCATAGGTAATCATTCTCTGATACTCCAATAGTAGCAAAAATTGCATACTTATGTGGGACTGCAAAAGTTACTTCTAGACACAGAATGATGGGGATTATGGTTGGGAAAACCATTGTTGCTGTTGAGGACTCCTAACTCTTGACCACAAAATACTTCTGTGAGGCAAACTTTTTGCTGCACCCTTCCTTTCTACCTCTCCTAAAAACAACTTTTTAACTTGTCCTTGCTCTTCACCTCTTCTTATCTCATTCCATCAACCATAATCTCCAAACTGACAGTGTAAATCACTGTCTCAACCACATCTTAACCCCAAAGTTGTTTCTGAGTAAATCTCTCTAGCTTCTTACCTAAGCTATGATCTCTCTGCTCTTCAATGACTGTGTGCATTTGGCTTCCATTCAGTTATTGTTTTCCTTGTGTCAGTCTCTCTTAATTATGTAGGTAACCCCAGTTCTTCCTGTAAAGTTATCTTTTCCTTACCTGTCTAAAATGCCCTCTTTCTCATCATCTCCCACCCCAATTTTTAATCTGATTTTTTATTTCTTCCTTATTCTAATTCCTAAGGTGTTAGAGCAAATTGACCCACCTATGGCACAGTGCCATTCTGCCTTGAAATTTAATTGGGCTTTTTGCTTAATTCTGAACAGTAAGGACCTCTACAAGTTCAAGTGAGTGGTGTTTTTTGGTCTGAATTTTTCTTTTTTAAGAAACTTTTCAAGGCATCTCAAAGTTTTCCACTCTAACCCTGTAATAAATTAAACCCAGGGACTAAAAAATGTGCAGCTTGGTGAAAACAAGACAGGTCAAGAGGTCTGAAAATCCTTATTGAGAATACAGAGTTTTCTGACCTTTTTTTCTGTCAAATTATAGCAAGTTTGCATTGATTATGTGTGACACTGGATTCTCCCAGACCCCAGGTTTGGTCAGACTGTTAAATGGAACTTTGTTTAAAGGGACTGATCCACAGTCCCGTAATTCAAAACATAAAATTTCTTGATCATTTTGAAAGAAATTTCTTAAGATTTGTTTTATGGGCTCTGACATCTCCCAGTTTCATTCACAGAAGGTGGGCAGAGGTAATTGAAAAGCAGGTCATTAGAAAGATGATTGTTGCTTAGTCTTAATTATCAGTGACTCTAGTCATCTCTTTTAAGATAATGTGAAGAACACATATTTATCTATACCAAATTTATCTGTTATAAATAGATCCAGGCTGGCCAGAGATAAGATAACTCCAGTATGAAATATATGTACCTGCTTGAGCATGACAATGCCTTGAGTGGTCATTCAGCCTGGGCCATTTAATACATGATGAGATGGCTACCCTACATCACAGAACATTTGTGTTCCTCGACAGCTTGGTGCTAGGGCAAGACAAGCTGTGGTCTTTTAAGAGAGGCTGGTTCAACTTTACAAGGATTGTGGCAGTGATATAATAAAAACCACATCTTTTTCAGGAGAGCCAGTTCTATTGGTAAATGAGGATGCAAATGCAAGAAGCATTTAAGACATGCTCTCAACTCAAGTGCTATTTTACAGTATTATAAAAGGTTGCGTTATTTTAAAGTCAAATGCCAACTTTACCCCAGTGGTCTCAAAGCAAATGAAAAAGTGGGACTTTTTAGGAGCCTTAAACTAATTTTTTCCATACTGCAGGCTTCTTAATCATGCACTTAACAGAAAGCATGTGCCATTACTGAAATGTAGCATTTGCTGAGTGGCTTCCTTTTAAAAAACATCTAAAATATAAATATGCATCAAGGGAAACAGAACTTGGAGTTAAAATATGAGTAGCTAAACATGAATTTTATTCTTTCCATAGATTCACTTATGAAATGAAAAATGTCTTTTGCATTTGCTACACTCTTGCTAACTCATTACCTCTATCTTGCAATTAACTGCAGAGGGTAAAAGCTGGATTTCCTATCAAGAAAATATACACTAATCTTCTTTCACTTCATTGTATCAGTGCAGGATTTTTTTCCATGATCTTGTAGGAAGCAGATTCATCTCTGAATCCCTGAAAATACATTTGTTGGTGTCCTTGGAATACTCCAAGTACTTTTTAGAAGTGAATTGTACAATTGAATTCTTTGACAAATCTCTCTGGGCCTTTTTCAGAGTTACTTTTAGGTGTTGTAGTTGTGCATATGGAAGTACCTGCTTAGACCTACCAGGGGACACTGTGTACTTTCCTTATTTGCCCTGTCTTGACACATGATTGATATCCTCACTTACCAGCATGCACACCAGTGATACCTTTGAGCTTTTGATTTTTCTGAGCCTGAAGATCAAAGAGGATTATTGCCTCAAACTGAACCGTGTCAGTACATATCAATAACTGCTAATTATTAGCTAATTAGCTAATGTTATTTCCTTCTATAATTGTATCCATACACAGCTATTTTTAGGCTTTTTGTTGCTGTAGTGATAAAGGATAAATCAGATCATCCAGGAAAGAAAAAAAGAGGGGAAGAAAAATGTGAAAGTACTTAATATTTATTACTGAAATTCTCAAATGGATTACTTCTGCTGTGTGACCTGCAGTCTCTTTAAATGTATAAATAGGACAATATCTTTATATTCCAGAAAAAGAAATAATATACTAAATAAAGCAGTAAAAGTAATAAAATTTCAGTGGAAATCTAAAAGTGAATTACAAAATCAATTGTTCTTATATGCAGTTTGCTTATAATTTAAAATCTTCCTCTTATCCCTCAATGATGTTACCATTTTTGGACTCTATATGTTATTTGTTTTACCAGGAAAGTGTGGAAATTTGTTTTGGAAGAACTTGTTGTGGTATCTTAGAAGAACACAGTAAAAGTAGAAATGTTTTGAGGTAAGAACGTGACCAAAGAAAATAGTTTTGCTCTTTATATCATATTTCCCTCCTCCTTCCCCTCACTTTTCTGCTGTGGAGGAGTGTTGTGTCAGAAAAACTCATGGCAAAGAAATAGGGAATACTGGAAGAGAAAAGAAGGAATACTAGCATATGATTCTTTCCTGAGAAAACAGTATATTTCCACAAATCATCTATGCCATTTATGATTGTCTAAAATGACAAGGAGTAGAGGTTTCAGATAGGGCCTCTAGAGCATTGATGATTCCCAAAAGCCCTTTGAATGCAGGAGTTATTCCAAGTTAATTCTGGGGAACAGCAAGCAAAATAGCTTTTCAATCATGATTTATCTTGTTGTTTAAGCATTACAAATTTCTCTCCTAAAAAAACACACTGGTATTTTATTTGATTTAAATAAGAGACATTGGCACTGTTGGTGAGCCTACAGAGCATTTGAGCAAATTAGCAAAGGGGTTACTGCATCCATATGTGTGTTGCTTCAGGGATTAGATGAATCTATTCAGTGAGTCAAATGCCTAGATTTAAATATCCCACAGATTTGAGGAGATTTGTGGGAACTGTCTGTATTCAGAAAGGACATTTACCAAAGGAATAAAAAACTGTGATAACCCAGTGCATTTTAAATCTGAATACTTGTTTCAACACGATGTGATTCAACTTCTAACAGTACCAATCGAGGCAAACTAAGATGCCATTTTCAGAAATAGTAACTTAATAAGTACACTCTGAAGATTTGTAACTCTCCAAAAACTTGCAAACTTTGAATGTTTGGTCTCAATATCCAATGTCTTTTGTATCTCCTCAAAATGTCAGCAGATATTAATGTACTTTTTTTCCATCAATACAAAAAACAATGAATTTACTTTTCAATGTCCTTTTTTTTTGAAAAGCTGATGTTCAAGAAAAAAACTCACACGAGCTAAGAAATGTTTCATCAATATTTTTACTTATAAAATACTCTGCTGGGGAATTTTATGCAAAGTTGAGATACCTAGGAGAAAGAAGTTCAGTATATGTCAATATATTCCTTTGTAAAATGAAGTTACTGAATGAATGTCAAATCTTACTGACTAATATTTTCAGAGGGCTGTCCTGAGTCAAATCCTGCCAGGTGTTTGTGGACCAGATAAACTTGAAGTTCTGGGCATGTTGGTGGTTTGGCCTAAAGGGATTGCATTTTTAAAGCTACTCACTGAAAGAAAATCAATGAAACAGGTGGTTCTGTGTTCTCTGCACTATAACAACCTTTAGGTTACTGGAAACTAATGAAATTTTGTATTTTCCTTTGATTTCCTTTTTTCTTTCTACTTTTAAATTATACTTTGATTCTTCTCTTTCCATATTTTTGGTAGTATTTCAATTATTTCAAAATTCAAACAAAAAATTTCTTATGACGTTTTCAAGTTTTGCCTTATGATTCTTCCAGAAAATAAATTAAAATCTTTTCATTTGTATTTCTCTCTTCAGGACTTTGACTAGATTCTGGCTTTAAAATGTCTGTAGGTAACACCAGTTCTCTAACACCCTTTACAATGATGTTAGAGATCTGTACATCACTGAAATAAATTAAAAATCCAAAGTGTTAACATGAAATGGACCAGTCAGCCCAAATCAAAATCAAACACAAAATCAAATTCTGAATTTTAAAATTTGTGAGTAGAATTGTAGGATGTAAATCGGTACTAGTGGCAATGCAATCACACAATTTGAGATTCTGTTACCAATCAGTCAAACAGAGCCTAACAGTGCATTGTGTTGGTTTGGGCTGAGGCAGAGTTAATTTTCTTCACAGTAGCTGGTCTGACTCTGTCCTTTGTGCTGGAAAAATTGTTGTTAACATAGGGATGTTCTTGTCATTGATGAGCAGGGCTTGCACAGAGCCAAGGCCTTTTCTTCTCTTCAAACCATCCCAGCAGTGGGTGGGCTGGGGGTGCACAAGGAGTTAGGAGGGGACACAGCTGGGACAGCTGACCCCAACTGACCACAAGGATATCCCACACCATTTGTCATCACGCTCAGCATTTAGAGCAGAGGGAAGAAAAGGGGAGAGTGGAAACATTGAGAGTGATCTCATTTGTCTTTCCAAGTCACTATTACATGTGATGGAGCACTCCTTTCTTGGACATGTCTGAACACCCACCTGCCCATGGGGTTTTCTCACTTTTACACTTCTGATTCTCTCCACCATCCTACTGGTGGAGGAGTGAGTGGCTATGTGGTGTTGAGCTGCCAGCTGGGATTAAACCTTGATATAAATTAATGGTAATTTCACAAACTTGCATCTGAAATTCTTAATTAATTTGTCCCATTTTATTGATTTCTAACTCTGAAATGGAATAGTTGTTATTTTTATATGCTCATATGATCTTAATCTGCACAGGCTTCAAACATTTAATTTTGAAAAAGTTGTAAATGTCCCAAATCCTCAGTGATACAAAGAGGACACAGTTTCTTCAAATATATACATGTCAACAATAGAGTTCTTACAGCAAGGTCACTGTCAGTTGATTTAATGCTTAGACTCCAGTAGAAGTACTTAGGAGTCCAACCATTATTGTATGACTCACTTGACACTGAGCTAGAGTGAATTTCTGCAGATATGCACATTAGAACTCTGGTTGTCACTAACTTGTGACTGATAGTGTAAGATAGATAAATGATTAACTTGATGTTTGCATGCCTTGAAAACAGATAATAGATCTATGAAATCTGGCAGTATATTCAAGGCAACACACATAAAATACACTAATGTGGCAATTGATAAAAACTGTCAGCATTATATGGGAATGCTTTTCCACGTCTTCTACATCCTGCCACAACTAAAAGTTTCAAGGTCTTTTTCACTGTGTGACCAAATATTATGAACTTTCATTGCACCCACCTCATATGTTTAAGGCTTTCCTGTGAAAAACCTACAGCAAATTAAGAATCACTACCTGAAAAATGTTTAAATTGTCTCAGTTCACTGTGCAGTGTTAATGCTACCAACATCATAATTTATTTAACAAAATCAGCTTCAACTTCAAAGACGATTTGTGACCATCATTCTAGAGGAGACTGCTCCAGAAAGAGAAAGACTGCTTCAGAAAGAAAGACTGGCAGAAATATTAAAATAGCTTTTTCTGTATATCTTCACTGTTGTACAAATCTAAAAAGAAGATGCTACATTGATAGTAAGATTGACACTTGTCAGTTTCTCTTTGATATGAAGTTTTAATTACAGAAAAAAAGCATAAGCTTATGGCAGGAAATGTACAGGACCAAAATATATACCAAAAGTACTTGAAATAGTTAGGATTCTTAAACATTCTTACATCATGTGGGGAAATTATGCTAAAAGTCCTCAAGATTTTAGAGTGTTTTTGGTAAATGAGAATACAGTTCTAATTGTTCATGTTTGGAGTCAGTTATCACGTGGCAAAGCTTGGAACACTGTATTTTAACAGATTATGAGTGACAGGTGTGGGGAAAAAAAAAAGAAACTTAATAACATTTAATAAAAATGCACCTAAAATGCTAGTTTACATCTCTCTCTCTGATTTGTATTTTTATGGGAGGAGTAATCAAGGCTATGAATGGATAGACACCTGGAATTTCTCCTCAAAAAACTTTTGCTCAAACCGAGTGAATTGTTCTTACTAGTGCCTGTTTAATGAAGTTTCTTTAAGCAGAAGGGACACTATACAAACCCATCAGCATCAACTCTTCACTTCTCTACTACTTATTGACATAATTCCAGTGCTTGTGGAGGAGACAAAAACCATTAAATTTCTCAGCTCTTTAAGAACTAGCTGTGTAGAAATGTTCAGGAACCCAACTTCTTGCCAATATGTTTTAATTAAAAAAAAATTAAAAAAAAAAAAGTGTAAAGAAATTATAGGATTTTTGAAAGGACTCAAGAATATTTTGAAAGAAAGCAAAATAAAGTTGCATAACAGTGTGATTTTAAGAAGAAATTTAGTTAGATTGAATGGTTCTTAGTATTCACATGAAACATTTGGAAGGCTTTGCTGACAGCACCTTTTCCTCTGAGCTGACATTGACATAGAAGGAAGATCTTAGGTACTCAGTGCTCTCCACTTGTGGCAAACAGGAGACAAATGGGGTTTATTTAAGAGAATTTTGTTTTGCCCACCATTTCTTCAGTGTTACTTTGAAAGAAACTTCAACTCCAGGTGACCTAAAAATTCAAGCTGTGAAACAGAAATCAAGAAAAGTGTAAACTCTGTGTCAAGAATTGTATCATTTACATGATGCATTTTTGGTGATGTTTATGCACACAAATGAGACATCACCAGAGTGTTTCTTAGGGAGGTGAATTGTCTCAGATCACTGTTGGGAAATATTCTTGGATAATACCACAAAACATTGCAATTACACAGACAATGGTCAAGACAGCACAGATATTATCAAATAGGAAAGCTTTTGAGTTTGTTTTTGGGTTTTTGTCATATTTCCCAATACAGATCTCTAACAGAGTGGCAATGCTCTCTTTTAACATTTACAGGTTATCTTTTTCTCTTCTCTTTAGATTAAAAAAAAAACCCAAGCACAAAAAAATTCCACTGGTTAATGATCACATTTGTAAATTCTTTAATACCACTTAGAAAAATATGTCAGCATTTGACAGATGTAAAATTCTGCAATTTGCTTTTAAAAAAAGATTATAATTTTTGCTATCTGGATCTTGTTATTGATTATAGTTTCTGCCAGGGAGATCAAACCCTCCTTCTGTGTTTACATATCAAAGGACTAGATTTTCATATCTTCCTGGAGAACTAATTAAAACCTTAATTCTTTTTAATGGTAACTATGTTTTAAAGTGTTAATGGCTAGCCTGTCTGTGATGGTGTACGGAGATTGAAATTTTCTGACACCTTCAGCAAATGTTATGCTGTGGCAATACTAAACTTTCCAGAAGAGGAAAATGCTGGGGGTTTTTTGTTTGTCTGTTTGTGGGGTGTTTTTTTTTTTGGTTTTTTTTTTTCCTCAGAAAACAACACTAGAATATTTTAAATTTTCCATGTATTCTGCCATTTTTGTGTCATCGTGGNTTCATACACTACATTTGCAGTGATTTTAACCACACTATGAAATATTAGTGGAAAATGGAATGTTGGACTTGGGCTTAATTTGGTTTGATTTAGTTTTATTTTTTTAGAGACCTTCCTTATTCTATTAACTGTTCCTTCTTTGTTTATTCATTTTTTAAAGTAGAATTCTTCAAGATATGATATGTTTGCATTTTTGTTCAGGTTTTCAGATGGAAATAACATAGCAAATCCTGATGAATTTGAAATCTATGCAACAGGGTAGAGAATAATGGCACTCCCTAGGACTTGAAATCCATGCAATTTATTTAAAAAAATAATGTTACTCTCTGAGACAAAAACAAACTGTAAGATTTAATATAGACTGCCCTTGTAGTATTTAAGCTAACACTATTTTTATATAGTGTAACTGTCCCCATGTTAGAAGCAAAGTCTCAGTTAGTTTCAAAGGCATTATACTGAAGATTAATGTTATTCTTTATCAAAGCGGGTTGAATAACCTTTACAGTTCCATATCATATATTGTGCTTAATTCAATGACTTTTATGTCATCTATAAATCTAAGAAATCTTTCTATTCCAGCTTTTCATCATGCCTGATAAAAGCTTCAGGATTACATACATGTCTAATGAAACTATTGCCAATTTACAAAAATATATTAGAGGTTTATGCAACTGTTATTTCACTCTTTAATCTTGTTAAAGCATTAAAAATACTGTTTTTCCAGTTGAAGCCTGTTTTAAAGCCTGCCTTTATGTTTTTTTTTGACCAAAAGTAATTATCAGTCATTATCTCAAATCACTAAAAAATCTCCTCCAGTCACACTATTCCTTGGCGAGGGATGTGTGTGTTACTTTCTTTTAGTTTCTTTTCAATGCTGGCAAGACTTGACTATGATAAATAGTTTTAGTGTACCTACAACTTGCCTTTGGTGTCAAGAGAACATTCAAAGTTTTGAAAGTTACTTTATGTTTTAATCTCTATGTATTTCATTGTTAATTTTCCTTTCAAGTCCCTCAGTTCACACCATAATTTGGATTTTCAAAGAAGACAGAATACCTCTAAAGGTTCAGCATCTAGCTCCTTTTAACATTGCTTGAAAGTCTGTCTGAATCTGGTTTTGTCATTTGGAAACCTTGCTTAATCAAGGGACTTCTCGCTCTTCTGTTGGGTATCCAGCTATCAATAAGCAGTTGCCTTTTTAAGCAACTTGCCCAGAGATGTCTTAATTTTAATCCTCCCTCACTTTGGCTTGGGTGTTTCACACCTCACTCCTCTGATAAACCCCTTTCTGTGTGTTCTTTCCCCCCTCCTTATTTTCCCCCCTCCCTTTGTGGTGTCTTTGGGAGTTTGTTTGTCACAAAGTTAATTTGATATTATTTACAAGAATTGCACAACTATAAATGGGTTTATGAAAATGAAATTTCTATAGCTAGTGTTGGTGTTAAGAATTAAGCAAATGAAACATCTTCCTTTTTAATTCTGACAAACTATATATTTAAACTTGGGATATTTTTCAAGGTAGACATATTTTTACTTTTGTCTAAATTAGAAATACAGTCCTAGTCTGTCCAGAGCACAACTGCCAAGGATGACTGAAAAGGTCACTGAGAACTTCCTTGTATCTGTTAGCACTCAGGGATAAGTCAGCATTGATTTGTGTTTGCCAACAACCTCAGGTGACAAACTCAACTAGTGGAGCTGCCTTATTCCTGTTCTTACTAAGTATTGAATCTTTTTCTGTGCTGCCATATGAGCTAGGGCAATGTAAAAGTGACTTGAGGAAGCATCTCAAGTTCTCCTATGGAACCCGTTCCTTGCCCTCCAGCTGGCTCCACTAGCCATAGGCTTTTTTCCATCATTGAGTTGAAGAGAATGCCTTAATTTTATCATATTTGATTTTGTTAAGAAATGCCTGCATCAGTGTATAATTTTAATTTTTTCCATCTGTCTAAGGTTTTCAAGGCCTTGAAAATTTTAATGTAGATGAATTAAAAACTGGAAAAACATTTTTTAGAGAAATGTTCTTTAGAATCTTAACACCTAACTTAGCCTTATATTCTGGCTAATTACAATTTGATATTCTGCTCAGTGATGTCTGGGAGAGGAGAGGTGGAGCAGTGGCTGTTCAGGTTTCAGCAGTTTCTTAGAAATTCATTCATTTTTTCTCCAACAGTGTGGGAACACAGTGTTTCTGCAAAGACACAACCATAAACATGCAAGAGGTCTGTGGAGAGAGGCAGGAGTGATGCTGAGGCAGTGTCAGCAGCTCCCAGTGTCCTTGGGAAGCTGCCATGGCTTGACAGCTCCTTCCTTTGTCAGCCTGCAGGAGGACTTTGGCTCTGTCCCTGTAGGCTGCAGGGTGGTTAGGTAGAGCTGACACACAGGTAAATAATCATAAGGGTGACTAAAGACCTGTCAGCAAAAGTGATCAAGATTAACAGATAGAGGCACTTAGGTCTGCCTGCAAAAGTTAAGCATTCCTGGTCTGGTTTAAGCCTTTTCCTTCAGGAAAATTCTTTTGAATTTTTACAACAGAAAAACAGGTGTATTACCTCCAAGTAAAGCTTTCTGAATACCACTCTTAAAATACACCCTAAATAAAATGTTTTTATTTACCCATGAATCTTTCTTTGGGCTTCAGTACCACCAACACAGAGTTTACCTTTCCTCTCATCTGTGTTGATGGTCATCATATATTTTCTCTACTATATTAAATCCTATACTTATCCTACCTAGCTTTGATTTTCTTGTTGCCTTCAAGCTTCTATTAGATAACCCAGCAAATAAAGATGAATAAATAAGATTGATTGATACTGAACATAAAATACTTCCTTTGTTCTGTAGCATAAAAATTGAGCAACACAAACACTACAAATAGACATTCAACAAAGGCACTCTGGGTGGGGATGCTAACTTTGTCACAAATTTGTTAAATGCAGTATCACTAAAACAACGTATCAAGTGTCATCTTCAGCAGTCTTTAGGATTCTGATTTTGTGCATTTTATAAACCTATGTGCCTGACTAAAAAATAAAATCAAATCATCATCTGGTGTATGTATTTAATAAATAGTAAATGATGGTTCCTGCTAGAAAAATGGCTAGCAAAATACTATAGCTTATAAGTGTTTATTTTGTAAATATCTTCTTGCTTATCTGCACCAACAACTTGCGATTCCCCAGGTATTTAGAAATTTTGCTGAGGATATTTACATTTTGTCTGATCTATGATTCACAGGTATTATTTCTATACTTGTGCTGATGATTTAAACACTTAAGAGAGGAGAAAACTATTTTTTTTTTCAGTGGAAAAAGAAATAAAACCAACTGAAACTTAATTTGAGCTGCATACCTAATTCACTTTAAATTTCTCAGAAAATGGGATGCAGCAGGGGCACCTCCATAGTGCCACAGTTTCTTCACTTGCACGCACTCTACTAAAGCTCCAAAAGGGACCCACAGTCAAAAAACTATCAAATCAACAAGAGACTTGTGTAGGAGCTCCTGAAGGCTTTGTGTCAGGGATGAAAGAGCAAATGGTATCTGATCTGACACAAAGTTACAGTGGCAAAGGCAATATCTAATCCAGCAACAAGCAAGACAGAAGAAAGTTAAACTTTCAGTCATTTTTAACATCTGAAGCACATGGGAGGGAGGAGGGAACTGATACAAACATGCAAACTGATGCAAACCAAGTGCTTCAAGTCATAGGATGAAAAATTTGTGACCTGGAACTAGAAGACTTAAGGCTTCATTTGCTATGTTATTGAGTTTCTTGTCAAATTCAGGGCAAATAGAAACTGCTTATCCCAATGACTTCGAAGTCTAAAGAATTAAATACATGTGCACGGTGAAATATCAAGGAAACAAGTTTCATTACAGGGATGGGCTATTATCCATGTGATGATGTAGGTTGGGCAGGTGATAGATAGCCTAGTGCTCCAAACTTAGTTCCTGTGGGGACTAGATGTCTATTGTGTTTCCATGGCCAGGCTTTAAACACAGGTGGCTATAGGGGAAGCCGCTGTGAGGAGCTGCCAGCAGCTTTTCCCTTGTCTGACAGAGCCAATACCAGCTGGCTCAAGGATGGACCCACTTCTGGCCAAGGCCAAGACCATCATCAGGGTGGTGGTGCCTCTGGGGTATCAGAATTAAAAAGGGACAGTGAACCCCTGCAACTGCAGCTTGAAACAGCAGTGAGAATATGAGAGAAACAGCACTGAAGACACCAAGGACCGTGAAGAAGGAGGGAAAGGAGGTGCTCCAGGTGCTGGAGCTGAGATTCTCCTGCACCCCATAGCGCAGACCACGGTGATGCAGCTGTGTCCTGGCAGCCCATGGAGGACGTCACACTGGAGCAGAGATCCACCAGGACAACTCCAAAACAGAGCAGGTGGATGCCTGAGGGAGGCTGTGACCCCATGGGAAGCCTGTGTGGGAGCAGGCTCCCAGCAGCACCTGTGGGCCCATGGAGAGAGCCCACACTGAAGCAGATTTGCTTCAGGACTTGTGACCCTGTGGTTGACCAACCCAGGAGCAGCCTGCTCCTGAAGGACTGCATGCTGTGGAAGCCACCCACACTGGAGCACTTTGTGAAGGACTACAGCCAGTGGAAAGGACTCATTGGAGAAGCTCATGGAGGACCCTCTCCTACAGTAGGGACCCCATGGTGGAGCAGGGGAAGAGTGTGAGCAGTCCTTACCTGAGGAGGAAGCAGTGGCAGAGACAAGGTGATGAACTGACCACAACCCCCATTCCGTTCCCCCATTCCTCTGCAGTGGGGGTGAACAAGTGGCTGTGCAGGGCTCAGCTGCCTATAAGAATCAATGAAGAACAGAAAGAAAAAGTGGTATCTTTTATTGTGCCAAACACATTTGCATCTGAAACATATTTTATTCCTCCTTTTTTTTTTTTTTTTTTTTTTTTTTTTTTTTTTTTTTTTTTTTTTTTTTTTTTTTTTTTTTTTTTCTTTATTCAGTTTTCCAACTGTGTTGTTGCTCCAGGTGCCAGCAGCAGCAGATAAAATGCTCTTATGGGTTCTATTAGCCTGCCAATCCTCAGTATTTAAAGGACTACCTGCACAAGAGATTCTGCCTTTGATTACTAGTCCATAATATATTTGTTTTCTATAAACTTCTCCCACTTGTTTTTAGACTCTTTTAAAGATTTTATCATGCACATCCCCTTGTGTCAGATTTCCACAGATTAGCTATGAGCTATGAAGAATTTTTATTTTGTTTGGTGACTCATTTTTTAGCTACATTACTTTGATCTCCCTAGGCTTTATTGGACTAGTCCTTTCTTTTTTATTTTTTCAGTCTAACACATGACTTTACAGGGAAGTATTTTACCCCTCAATAACTCTTTCTTTACACAATTTGAATAAGCTTGATAACTGTCTGTGATTATCTCTCTAACTTCTTCCTGCTTCCTTTTTGAGATGGTTTTGGAGGTAGTAGAAATTGCGAAGAGCACCCAAGATAGCTTTATACAATATCATACACCATCATATTTACTTTATTGTTTTTCTTTTCCTTTTTTTAAATGTCTCTTTTCTTTTTTACTGTTCTGAGTATTGAGCTGACATTTTCACTGAACTGTTCATTATAGGTCAATTCTAAAGATTTCACTCCTGTGTGGCAAAAGTAATCTCAGAGCTCATCATCTTGTATGTAAAATTGAGATTGTTTTTCCTCATGTGCATCACTGCATTTGCCAACACTGATTTCATCTGCCATTTCATTATCACTTTATTTCTTCTGCAGTTTGGTCACCCTTGTTTTTATTATGTTGACTAACTAACTATCACCAGCAAATTTTGTCCTCTCATGTCTTCTTCCTCCCTTTTTCCAGATGATTTATGGAAGTCTTGAAAAGTCCTGAAACAGCAAAGATCCTATGTGACTCCACTTTATTTATTAGCTAAATAAATTTAAAGGTCAACCACTAAAACTGTATTAGGCTATTTATGTATTTCCTTGTTGAATTTTCCCCCTTTAACAAAACGGGTGCTGAATTTAATTTAGGTGGTTATACATCCATTAAATACCAAATTTTTAACAACCTTGAGCAGTATGAGCAGTGAAGGGTGTAATTTGACAGACTTTCTTGAACCATGAGAGGGGATTTTTTCTGCTTAGCTAGAGTCTTCCTATTTTGTATAGAGGCAATTTGCAGGTCCTCATGGTTCTCAAGAGATTTTATTGACGTGATATGAGTGGAAGCAATCACCAACACTATAAGTAATAGAGATAGGTTGTGCTAGCCTAGCATTTATTATATATTCCTATGTTTCCATATTGTGTGGTTGTGGACAATGTTCATGTTGGTCCTAAATTTCAATTAAACTGTTAGGAAAACGTCGATTATCTTCATTTCACAAGCATAATTTTACTTTAAAGCATTAAGCGCCTGGCTTTCAATGAAGTATTGGGCACTTTTGTTTACACTAGATAAGACTATTACTGATTATAGTTTTATTCAAAATATTATTTTAAAATATATATTAAATTCATTAAATTTGGCAGGTTCCCAAACCTTCACAGTAGCTCTCTCCCAAAAGGCTTTTCTGTTCCCAAGTAGAACATGTCAGATAATATCTGGAAATGAAGGTCTAAGGTGGTCATAACCTTATTTGAACAATAGAAATAATTGCATCAGGCTAATGCTCTAGGGATTACAGGGTCAATCACTTCTAACACTTTTTGAAATGTGCTTTCACACCAGTGATGACTGAGAGTACTTTATATGGGGAAAAGTATAATATCTGAAGAATTAAGTATATTTTCTGGTTTTATTGTGCTTGAGCAAAATTCATTTCAAGGTCACTGGAATTAGTCCCTTAAATTTGATAAAAGACATTGATGTCTGTTAAAACATTTTCAAAAAAAAAAAAGAGAGAAACAGAAATATTTTATGTCAAATATAATATTTTCATTAAGATGGAAACATCTTACAGCAACATATTGAACTCATCCAAATTTCAGAGAGGAAAGGTATCACTATCTTTTTTGGGGAGAGAGTTATGACATTAAAAGAGTAGATTTAAAACTGGAAGCATGTTACTGGTGCTGATCTATGTTGTATCTTGTCCATCATTTATTTTTATACTAGTAAAACAAAGTAGTTTTTCATTATCGAAATAGAATAATCTGTTGTTTCAGCACAGAATTACTTTAGAATAATCTTTATCCAAGGACAATTTCAAAATCACTGAACTGACATGCATCTTATTTTCAGTGTTTTTTACAGAGTCTTTTGGTTTCTAGGTTTGGGTTTTTTAAGGTGTTGGAGTGTGTTCATATGTTCAGTGGAACATAAACTGTTTTCCATTCAGTTCTATGTCAATAGAATAGAATATTCAAAATATTTTCTAAACTCCTATAAACTTTACAGTATAAGTAGTAGAACTGGCAGAAGATTTATAAGAATATTATAGTCCCAGACCATAATAATACTCTAAAATTGTTACTTATAGAGAAACTCAGAGAATGAATCCCCAGGACTTTTAGGGCGTATCCCAAAGATTTTTAAGAACTTAAAAACAAGATGTTTTATTTGTGTTTTACATTGCTGCTGTTTTTGCTGTACCAAGCCAAACAACTTGTGTTTGGCTGAGACAATTATTCTAGAAAGGCATCTTGGTTTGGCTTGAAGACATAAAGATTAGTAAATAGCTGGCCAAGTAAATTTTTAGTTATTTGTGCAACATTTGCCATTTGAATTGGCCATCAGCTTCTAAACACTCATTCTTGCCATGCCTTTTTTCTGTTAAAATGAACAGTACCTGATTACTGTTAATTACTGAAGTAAGTATAGAACAGTAGTACTGATACTAGCACCTGATCTCTGAAGTAACTATATGTTGCAGTAAACACTCCTCTTAATATCTTTTTTGATAAGATAAGTGGGGTGAGCTCTAGGTGTAATTTAGAGAAATACATTTTCTACAGCACAGGTAGTATTTGCTACTCCTTTGTACTCTCTCCAGGTTTTCCATCTTTTTTTACAGAATGTGGACTACAGAACTATATTATTCTGATAAGTCTCACTTTTATCACATACAATAACCACTATCCCTTCTTTAGACAGCCACAGTTCACCTTGTCACATTTTGCAGCAAAATTGCATTGACAGGTTGTGTCAAATTGTCTATAATTTGTAGCTGTACATGGGCTATTTTTATGGTTCAGTCTTAATTCTGCCAGTTATGAAATCTGTTCCTCAGTATATAAGTTTTTATTTCACAAAGCTAAATTCATTTTGTTTGAGTCAGTTTAACCCAGGTCCCTATTTTCTGCTACTTCAGTTGCTTTTTCTTTGGTGGATTTATGGCATGTTTGTTTAATGCTTGTTTAGACTCAGGTGATCAAAATGATAAATAAGATTTCCATACAGAAAACTGTCTATTTTGATGATCAGCTTTTTCAGAAAATAAAAACTAAACAGAGTATTTTCACAAACCCTATTAGTTGTTTCACGTTTCAAGAAGAACATTTCTGTAGTTTTGAATCACAGGGTTATGGAAATCTTCACATTTGCACATGAACCTTCTCATTCCCACACTAATCCTCAAGTTCCCAGAGAACATAGCAGCCAGCCTAACCTACTGAGGCATTGAAAATAATAATTTAAAAAAAAAAGGTGCACTGGTTAAATATGAAAAATACCTTTATTTCAAACATGTATTTATGTTGAAGCAATTTTTAATGACTTTAAACTAATTTGTCCATTTCTTGCATTTTTTTTTCACTAGCCTTTCTTAAATAAAACAAGAAAATGAGAAATGTCCCATTTTTTCTATTGTGCTTCCCTGTTCTGTTATTCATTCCTTTGCTGACAGTAGCAGAAAGAAAGATAAAAATTAGGAAATAAATGGAAGAGTTTTATCTCACTCATGAAGAAATCATCTTTTATTGCTACTACTATGGTTACAATATTTATTTAAATATTTACATCTTCTCTAATTATTTGAAGCTTCTAATTTTGTTGGAAAAAATAATAGACTCCACAAATGAGGTCTAATTTTAGCCAAATTTTATCAGATATGTCTGAGGGAATGCTGAGCATTAGATAGATTTGAATGGAAAAATTTGGACCCCTCACACCTGACAAGCACTAGAAAATTATTGTATTATCTGTTGTTTCAAAGACCTGTTCTACTTTATTCCTCCTTCACTTGGCTCTACACCCTCTATTTTGCCACCACTTTTATTAAAATATCTCCACACACTTTACACAGTGGCTTTGTTTAACCTCAAAGTTAATAATTTTTTTAACAATAAATAATCTTAAAAAGTAAGAGAAGCTTACTAAATCACCACATCTTTTATGGACTGGAGTGATTTCATCTATACAATTTTTGAATTCTCAATGAGATACTGTGGATGCCTGATCTCTCTGTTCTTT
>WEIU01013743.1:0-35204 GCA_013389925.1 Aegithalos caudatus
CAAACCTGCATGTATGAACATCGGCCTCCAAAAACCCTTTCTCCAATATATGAGATGGATGTTGGAGAAGCAATTGAGCAGAGGATGGATTCAGAAACAGCAGTTCTAGAGATGGATTTTGAAGATCAACAGTTTGCAGAACAGGACTGGACTCTACTCAGGCAATTGTTATCTGAGCAGGACTCAAACATAGATTTCAAAAACTCTGTTCCTGAAGACCTTAACTTAGCACAATGTCTTATCAATCAGACACTGTTTCTGGCACGCGATGGTTCGAATCCTCAGGGTACCTCACAAGTCGACACATTCAGTAGGTGGACTGAACTCATGTCTCCACTTGACGATTCCTCAGCAAGCATTACAGTGGCAAGCTTTTCATCTGAAGACTGTTCATCCCCTCAAGGGGAATGGACGATTCTTGAACTGGAAACCCATCACTAAGGTGTCAGCTGTTTGCAACTGAACTCCAACCCATTCCCCAAATCTATTTTTGATGAGTTGTTTCCATACCGTAATGAAATACTGCATCAGTCAAGAACGAGCANAACACTGCTTTAACTGACAGAAAAACATACTTACATTCAAAGAAAATGTTTCAATCTGAATCTGCCTTGGGCCTTATTAATATGAGCAGCTTGTTTCATCTGTTTCTTCCAGATTTGATTTTTGTATTTCGGTTTGTTTTGTTTAGAAGTTTCCAATAAATTTTTTAATTGCCTTTTCTTCAAATATAAGACTTCAGAGGGTCTGTGCTGTATGAAGACCACTGTTTCTTTCATGAAAATGCACATATTTAAGTAAAAATTTTAATGGCATAGTGCATGAATTCAAAGGAATTGGTAGAATGTTGCTCCTGCTCTAAGAACCAGCATGTCATGTCTCCAAAAGTACATCTGAATCTGAAGCTGTGGTCAGTGTTACATCAGAAGTCTGATGTTAACTAGAATTACCTTCAGGCATTAACCAATTAGATTTGCACGTTCTCATGCTAAGGTATAGCAAGAGTCTCAGGAATTTGGTTCTGTGTATTTTCATAGATGCCACATTTTTGGCAGTGGTAATAGGATTCTTGCATCTTCGTTATTATCTCTAGTGTAGCTTTTATAAATTGAGACTCAATGTCACCATAACCTTCCTTTTGACTCAGAGAAATAGGATGTACAGATCATTTTGCTGCTTTTCTCTCTTTGGGTGTGGATAGGAGTGATTAGGACTGATAGGACTGATGATTGTCTTTTCTGATTGACAGGGGAGGAAGGAGTGAGAAACTTTTTGTAATTCTTACCAAGTCAGAACTCCTGAAACATACAGGGTGTTTTTCCCTTCAAAGGTCGGACCCTCTTAAGATATCTGCATTATGGAAACAGTAGAGCTTGTCTTTCACACAGCTTAAAATCTAAAAAGGAAGTATTCTACCTCCTCTTAGTCATTAACAGAAGTGCCTTCAGAAGTGGGTGCCATATATGATTAAAAAGCTACTAACATTCTATTTTGATTGAAACTATCTAAGTACACAATTTAAGCTGACTGTAACCACTGATAACATGCTCAGTTTTGCAAGCTTTTGCACAATTCCAGCAGTGCACCTTAACTTTCTTGACAAAGTTCATTTCTTTTTGTTCATAGTCAGAAACTCAGTTCTGTGGAAATATAAACTTGCCCTAGTGTATGATTAAAGAAGTTACAACTTTGGATTTGACAGAATAAAGGTCTCTGAGGCAAAATAATTTATCTAGCAAGGCACTTAGTTGAATTTCTGGTACAAAAGTAAAAGTAATATTTTATTCTCAAAATGAATGGAGGAAGAATTTTATCTTGTTCTTTAATATCTTTTAGCAGCACCATAAATAGTCCAAGATATTGTAATTCAAAATATTATAAATGTAGTACTCTATTTAACCCAGTCTTCATACTGAGGGAGTTAGAATGACCTTGAAAGTGTAAAAACATCAATAAAACCTATTTTTCACTTTCAGTGTTTACAAGGTACATCAATAGGTGATAATCTTTTGGATAAAATAAAGAACTATAGTACTGGCCATAGTAAAAGATGAAGCTCAAGAGAAACTCTTACAGAAGGCTAAGGAACAGTGGTTTTCCACGTCTGTGTAAAGCACTAAAGTAAAAGTTGTTTACCAAAAAGTTTAATCAACTTTAAAATCCTGATGATATTCTGACAGTGGGCATTCACATGTTAAACAAGATGAGGTGGTGGAAAGGAGAAGTGACAGACAGTGAAAGAAGAGATCCTTTTGTCCATATTTTTTAACTTCTTACTGAATTGATAAAGTGACACTGAAAATTGACACAAAATTTCAGGTTAATTGTATGAAATACAATCACATATAGGGTTTTTTAATGGTGGTTTTTGTCTTTGCATTTACTTTTTCAGTTGTATCAAAATTAAATTAGCTTTTCTCTTCAAGTCCCCAGTGATGTTGTTGCAATTCCTTTAACAGTTTTGCAGCAGACCACTGATTAGGATATGGTATTGTTCAGTTGGTTCATAGGCAGCCATAGAATTCAGCTTCCCACAGGCTAGTAGTGTCTGTAGAAGTAGCAGGAATAGAAAGTGGTATTGTTTTTAATTCATGTTACTAGAGTGCCTGTGAGGCTTAATCAGACCAGCATCCCACTGGCTAGACATTGTCCAAACAAAGAGCAAAAACAAAGACTTCCCACAGAGTGGTTAGAATCTAAGATAAGACAAAAGACAAAAAAAAAATGCACATGAATGGAAAAGTAAAATGAGAGTGTCAATATTTGTCTAGCTGATTAGCAATGGTTTCAGTACATCATAAGTTGAAGTAGTCATTTTTTCTCCTGTATGCATTATGAGAAGGGGAAACTTTAGGGTGAGATTTGAAGGCTGGATAACAAGGGAGCTGGAAGAATGTATATTCCTGACCAACCTCATGTGCTGCCTGAACTGTTTGACCCTGACCTCATTCAGGAGAACGTTCAAGCTTTAAGCCAGTTGTAGGTAGCTATTTGTTTAATTGTATCAGTCACTTGCATTCTTTGGAGTCCTTCTCATATCCCCTGGCAGTGATTTTATCTCTGTATTGGTCTCTTCTCCAAAACATGAGAGAATGGATAAAGGTTTGTTTGGAAGCTTCACAGAGAAACGATCAAAGCCGGTGCCATGGGCTCCAAGAGAACAGTGATTATGAGGTCCTGAAAGATCTCTAAAGCAAAGACAAGGTAGATACATCTGATGAAACAGTGAAAGAGCATCAGTGAGAAAACTAAAAAGATGGCATAGTCAAAATACTACCTTATTTGGAATAAGAGCAGTGAAATTGATTTGTCAAAGGCTGAGAAGGCCAGGTTGCAGTTAACAGGTGAAAGTGACAGCTTACCTGAGATTGTTCTGTGAATGGGCAAAGATGCCTGCTACAGAAATGCCACATTTAGTAAACTAACAGTGAAATTTAAAGAAGGGGACTTGGAAATCAGTCTCAGATAATGACCCTGATTTGGCCTACCTTGGATGACATGTTATGAAAGTGAAAAATAAGGAAAGATGTTTTACATGTATGAATGTATTAAGTTTAAAACAATACTAGACCTCCAAAAGTGATATCTGTAGGCATATTTTTTTGTTGTTTTTCACTTGGAAAGTTAGAGTCTAATCTGAACTGGAGAAGCAGCTCTTCAGGGTTGTTACATACAGATAATAGCTAAAACTGTATTTGTGGAGTAAGTCATCAACAGACATATTGCAGACAGAAAATGGAAAGCCAGACACTTGGAACTGCATAGGAAAGTGAGGAAGGGGGAAGTTCTTCCAAATAATCTATTAGAAAAATAAATTAGGGAAGCGAAGGAAATAAAAAGATGGAGGCAGGAGTCCAACAAGGATAAGAGGGTTTAAGGAAAACTGCACTACTGGCTTCATTGAACATAGCCCACAAGGCAGATGAGTATCAAGTATCAGTTTTGAGATTGATTAGGAAAGTGTTCCTAGGGGCTATGGTCAAAATGAGAGATTGGCCCACAGAGTCAAAGGCAACAGACAGCAGTTTGGTAGAGCCCAACAGAGCTGCAGGAAGGAAACTGAGCCTAACCACTAAGAGAGAAACAACAGTTAGAAAAGCAGATCAGTGAATAATAGGTTTTGGGTTGCTTTTACAATGCATGAGATTATACCATGTTTATATAGTGCAGCAAAAAGAAATGCAAAGGCTGAGACATACAGTGACGATCAGAAGAGATAAGTAAGCATGAAATGAGATCAGCAGGCAGTCTGGACTGCTACGAGTCATCAGATAAGTGCATAAAAAACCAGACATCTGCTTTTGTGCCATGGGGTAATGGAAAGGACACTTCACAGTTTCATAAGTTTTTCCCTTAGAAAAGCTTCTTCTAGAATCAAAGAATTACAAAAAAATTTCAGAAAAATCATAGCAATACAGGAAAATGCAGGCTTGAACTGACCTCTGAAGGTCTGTAGTCCAACCTCCTACTAAAAGCAGGAGTAATTTCAAAGTTAGATCAGGTTCTTAAGGCTTCATCAATGTCCATAGTATATAAAGTGATAATAAAGTCAGCAGGCAGAAACACAATGCTCATGGGAAACAGATATTTGAGATTAAAATATTCTCATTATAATAAAACTACTTGGGGTATCATTGGGAAATATTAGTGATTGAGTACAAGAAATATGGCTAGCTTGCAATGTTTTTAAGTTCTGGATGAGATGCAACTGAACTGTACGTGTTTAACATTCTTATTCCATACTTTTTAAGATTTTAAATTATTTCAAAATTACACTCAATTTTTAAGATGGCAAATTTTGTTATTATTCTGGAAGAACTAGGGCAAGAGAACATCCTATGTTTCTCACAAGGACGTGCCTAGGATGTGTTCCCCTAGCATTGTCTATCAGTTTGTTTCAGGGAATATGTTAAAAAAAATCACATACCTCTTCTAGGTACGTACTGTAGGAGACTATTTTATATATATTTCAATATATATTATTGCCACCTGGAAAATAATCAGTAGCATGCTCATTCTACTTTGCTGTAGAAAACTTAAGCCTTTGCATGAAGGAGATAAGAACTGCCCTTATGTTGTTCATCTGTTGCTCAGAACCCAGACATTTAGGAATTCATTATTTCGCTTTCACTGATGTCAAAAAAAAACTCTTGTTGACCTCAGCTGAATCAGGTTCAGGGCTCATCTATATTAATGCATGTACTAGAAATGCTATTTTTCCAATATATCTATTTCATAGTTTTCTAGTTTTACTCTACTAATAACATTGTACAATTGTAGGTATGACAAATTACAGCTAGAAAGAGTTCAATTTAGGAGTCATAATTGTATGCATTCTGTTAATATTTCATGACTGGGGTGATTTAACATTTGTACATTGATGGATGACGTTCTTGCCAGGACTACACAGGAACTGAGCACAAAAGATAAAATGAGAAGTACTGCAGCTTTATTACAACAGATGATTCTCTGGAAATGGGCTTTTAGATCTGAAATCAAATATAATTAGAAGCTTTCATCTCTTGCAGAAAATCCATACTGATTTTCATCTTTCTCTCTTGAACAAAAGCTGTATGCAATATTTTTTTTTAAATAAGCTTTTATGTTCAACTTTGGAAAAATTACAGCTCACATGTCTTCTTCAGCTAATTTAAAACTAGCTTCTTCCTCTTGACAACTACTGTGTGTTTAAATAAACTAAACCTGAAACAGAGAAAAGTGATTTATCTAAAACCTGGATATCAACTGGGGAAAAATACTGAGTTTGGCAATTTTGTTTTTTTACATTTGGTAACTAAAACCAGAAGAAGCTGTACAGAGCAGGTGTGCACACAAACCTGTTTATTTCTTGCATTTGACCTTCCTTTCGTAGTTCTCTTTGCAATCTGCACTGTACACTCCATTAAGCACAGTTCTGCAAACACAGAAGTGAATCCACAGCCACATCTGCAGATTGGCTTTTAGCTTAACATTCTCTTTTCAGAGAGGGTAATGGAGCTGACACTGGGGGCAGGCACTGTGCATACTTGTGTTTTTATACGGTACTCAGCTTAATGAGGTTCTAATCCTGATGAACCATCTGGATGCAGTTAAAGTATGAAATAATTAATAATGGAATCCCATTAAATTGCTTCCCTGTCCTCCTTAAATGGTTGCTCAGAAGACTGTCCAGTTAGAGAAATCAAAGTCCTAAGAATCTAACTTTTTGCATTACACACAATAAGAGTTCTTTATTTCACAGTAAAATGTGAATACATATCTTCAATAACTCAAAACTCAGTATCTGGAGGGGCTAACAAGGACAAAATAGGGTTTGAATACTTACAGATGATGACTGTTAACTGGGCTAGAGTGCATATTCTGGTGAACCTGAACAGAAGTTCATATGCACAAATTTGGGACCCCAATTAGCCAGGTAGTCCATCATACTTTGTATTTATGCACTCAAGTGACAGTGACTCTTTCTCAGCTCCCACTGAAGTTAGTGTGAGTGGTATCAGATGCACATTTATAAAGATCACTTTCTTTGTGTCTGGACAGAAAGACATTACTGAAGTAAAAATTTTGGCCCATGTACTTTAAATGTATAAAACACTTTTGAGACTGATCTCACCAACTTTAACAATATTCTCACCTATGCAATCCTTATGTAGGAATTTTTTCAATTTTCTTATAGTTGTGCTTAATGAAATAATTTTTGTTCCTCACTTTTTTTTTAAATAACCCTCTTTCAAATGTGGCATGACATCCTGCCAGTAGAGTTATATCAGTGTGCTTAAGATCAATACAGATAGGACAAACCCTGTGTACATGCCAGATTCAGCATAGGTAGTGTAACAACTTTTTGTGACTTTCACAGAATGAGATAATAGCCATGAACAAGAGACCCACCTCTAAGTCAAACTTCCTGCCTGTAACAAAATCTCCTCCTGTATCTGCAGAGAAAAATACCCTTCGATCTCTATTTTCTGGATTATCATGTTCTAGTAACCAAGATTAATCCAATATACATATAATGGAATGCATGTGAAGAAAAGTTTGAGTCACTACCTGTAGTCCATGGCTTTATGGTCCTAGAATATTTTGATCACTCAGTCCTGTGGAGGGGAGGGTGTTAATGCTTGCATGTTTCCCACCCGCTTGCTTTCCAGACTTAGATAATGAGCTTGGGCCTAAGTAATCCTATTCTGAAATGATTCCTTGTCAACATGGTGTTCTGTTTCCAGAATATCTGTATGGTTGCATAGTCCCACAACCTTTCTTCCCATGCTACATATTGAAGGTTCTTACTTGATTTCTGTATGACAGAAAATAATAAATCCTATGTGTAAATTAAATGCTGAGTCACTGTACTTAATTCAACTTGTGGATTGCTGACATCAATTTTTATTTGTGCTCCGTAAATTGCAAAGAAAAAAGTTACTTTCCTTTTCCATCTATTTAGTGAACATTCGCTCCTTTTTCTCCTTCAAAAGAAAATACTGATTTTTCTTTGATTGCATCATCAGAGAATAGGACAGGTGATGTGTGTGTGAAGATCGACAATCAGTTTTCACATAAAAATACACAGAGAGGAAGATACCTACATAACAGTTCCACAAAATCAAACAATGGTGCTGATGTAGAACATACAGGATGTGGGACAGGAGAGCACAGAGAAACACTAATTTGATGATAGATTTTTCCTTGTCATAAATTAGTTATTCATTCAAATGCTTATGCCATTATCTTCATCATAGGGGAGTTCTAGTCCCAAGATCTTTCTATTCTTGCCTAAGTGAAGTTCTGTACTCTGCTTCCAGGAAATATTTGATATGCTGCCAGACTCAGCCCTGTTCCTTCCCTCTCCTGCACCTTCACCTGTATGTGAAATGCACCATATGGGTAGTATGTGGGAAAGAGATTTACTGCTAAGTCTAGCCAAATGTCAGAAACTGTCACAGCAGAGCTAACAGTAAGTAGGAAAATAACTTCAGCTCATCAGATAGCACAGCATCCCTCAAAAGCCCCTTTTGGGAAAGGAAATTAGTGTGGAAAAGAATGCTCTGAAGAACACACAATTCAGAACAATCCATTTTCTTTGAGTCCAAGCTCTACTTAATTACTGTTCTGACACTCAGGCTCAGAAAAAGAAAAAGCCAAGTTTTGAAGTACTCAAATGGTATTGCAGAACAAACTTCTACCAGAATTGTGCCTTGGGCAGAGTCCCAGGGACTCAGCAGGTCCCATTGCATCAGACTTGTACCAGACAAGCATTAGGCCAGGGCAGCTCTCACACAGGAGACAGTGCAGGGTCCAGGGCCCATTCTGCCCAGAACCTTCTGTCTCAGGAAGAGTCCTATCTTTATTTCAAATACCAGCTATTGTCAAAAGTGACAAGCAGAAATATATTAAGTTTCTGATATAAATATTTGCCAGCTATAATTAAGACAGTATAAATTGCAAGAGTAAATGTATAACAACTGGAATCAAAATACTGATAGGAAACATTTTATGTTAAGACTTGGGTTTTTCTCATTATCCCACACTTAGCCATCACTGTACTTTGATGCTTCTCAAGTGATATTCTGAGTTTGGGGGTGTCCAACTTCATGCACAGTAAGTGGCTATCAGGGAAAAAAGGTATCTGCTGGTGGTGTCCCAGGAGCCTAAATCCAGTATTTGTATTTCTTTGTAACTACTTTTTTTGATGTAATAATTTACCCTTTCTTTTATGTACTGCCCATCTTTAACAGTATTACACCTAAAGAAACTGAAATCTACTCACCTATTGAAGACATTTACTCAGGGAATCATTCTTTATTCCATTCTTCTCCCTACTATTATATTTTTCTCTACCAGAATACTTGTTATTCAATTAATGCACATACATATTAAACATAATCCAAATTCAGATACAGTGCTATAGATCAAGTGTAGTCCTTACAAACAAAGCAATTCCTACCCTTTACCCCTCTCTAGTACTGAAACAAATTCATTCATCATGTGCATAAATGCAAAATTCATATTGACCAAAGTCAGCAGGATCATGAATCCTCATCATAAAACTGCTCTATTATTTTATAATCATACTTTAGAGTAATTTCTGATGTTCTTAAGTGCCTGATTTCTGTATGCAGTCTGAGCACATGGTTCCACTGTGTGAACACAGAACACGGTTTCAATTTGTGGGCCCTGTCACTTCTCTCTGGAATGCTGCAGTCAGGATGCCAAATACATCTGTTATTTTCCTTTAATTTGCTGACTTTCACATTTATACTCCACAAATACTCAAAAATTCAGTATTAGAAATATTTTTACTTACTATGTAACGCAGCATGACATTTCCACACCCTTGCAGAGCAGGGTTTCTCTAACTTGGGTGCGTTTGACCAACAGGAGAGGGAAATCAGATGTGAATCCATGTCTTGCCTGGAAGAAAAAGAGTAATTTAAAAATTATTATAATGTCTAATTATTTCTATGCCAACCAAACAATTTGTTATATAAATGTATAGAATTTTTAAATATATACAAATGAGGTTAGTTTCTTCTATTTTAAAAAGCCCTACAAAGTGATTAAAAAGAAAAAGCTTTTACTAAAATATCTGATTCTTGGTAAAAACACCAGTTTCAGAAGACAGTATGAGAAGCTAGACTCATGCCTGGGTAAAGAGCAGAGCTGGATATCATTGCTTTTAATGGTTCAGCATCCCAGCTCCTCCTGACCCCTTGGAAGTATTATTTCCTCTTACGTGATTAAAAAACAAGCTTCAACACACTCAGTATTTCTTTTTCACTGAAAGCGGTGCTGTCTCTTGCTTTCACATTTTTGTCCTGTGAAAATTCTGTGTTTATGTAACTTCTATGGAAAACAACTTGGCCTTGTTCTTGCCCAGAAAGAGCTGCAGAATTGAGAAGATTCCCTCGAGCCTCAGGCTCCTCCTGAGGGCTGAGAGTGAGGGCTGAGGGCGAGGCTGAGAGTGAGGGCCGAGGGCTGAGGGTGAGGCTGAGGGCTGAGAGTGAGGGCTGAGGGTGAGGCTGAGGGCGGGCCGTGCTCCCTTCCCGCCGCCGCGCTCCCTTCCCTTCCCTTCCCTTCCCTTCCCTTNCCCGGGCCGGGCCGGGTTTCAGGCGGGCCGGGGCCGGGTGAGGCCGGCTCTGGGAGCCGCTGGCACAAAGGGAACGCCCAGGCCCGGGGCTGCCTCTCGCTCCCTGCTCTCCGCTGGTTTGTAACCAGCTTTTTAATGTATCCGTGTGCTTCGAACATCTCACCTCGTTAACTGGCAGGAAATATTTGTCGTCTCTCTCTCCCCAAACTTTTCAGAAGTGGCACCTCACTGCAGAGCTATTACATTATAAAACTACTGGAAAAAATGTCGGAAAGTTGCGGGCAGGAGCAGACAATGTGGATAACGACGGTCATTATGAGCACAGCTCTGAAGGTAGGATACCTCTTGTCAAGACCAGCATCTGACTCACTAGGAAAGGCTGAAAGAAGAATTTCCTATATTCTTTATATGGAAATATTTCATTCAATGTCAATGAGTACAGTTTTTTCACGACAAAATGGATATTAGACTGAAGCTGCTTCTATTAGAATACTGGTTCTTTTTGTGTGCAACTGTATTTTCTCCTAGCTACTTCCATATCTATTTAGTATTCTTGCCACCTGCTATTCTGAGTTACACTGCTTTAGGATATTCTCCTGACTCATCGTTTTTGCCCTGCACTGATGCCTCTTTCAGTTGCTCTATAAATAATTCCATCAGAAATGTTGCTGAATTTTCTAAATTTCTCCCCTAAATACTTCATTTTTTCTTATACAGTATCAACATGGGGTAGACAATTATTCCCTAAGTACATAATTCAGTTTTAAATACTGAGTCTTACAGATATTAATATATATATTTTATCTGTTAACATCAGAAGCCTTGACTCTGTTCCCAAGTAAAGAGAAAGGGTATGTCAAGGAGCTGGTAATTAGCCTCTGCAGCTGAGGCCAATTTCATGCCAGTTGGCGAGAATTTAGAGGCAAGAGAGCTTTGATTCACAAGCAGGGATGTCTTATGCTAGTTTGGCTGACAAGGTTATCACCCCATCTCCTCTGTGGAAATGGGTGAACCTTGTTGAAGTAATTCCTGAATCGCCTCCATTGAAAGCCTTTACTTGCCTGCTCATTTTGGAATTTACAGCCTGTAAGCTGTGCATGTTTGTGCCATAATATGGTGAGAGGTAAAGGATGACAGTGATTTCATCAGCTGTGCCAGCATAACTCACTCCTAACCCCAACTCTACTCAAAACTACTGCTCTTAGTAAGGGCTCCCCAGAAGCAAAGCAATGGAGGTAACTGAATACAAATCCAAGATGGCTTTTCTGTATCAGTTTTGGTTATGAGCTATGATTTTCATATAGCTGTTATTTATATTTGTACATTAAATAATTCAGTGGCTTTGAAGCTGAGATTTTTTTTCCAAAATGTAGCTAAACCTTACAAGCAGTTGCCACTGAGTGTTCCCTTTCCAGACCAATTGAAAGCATGACATTTCTAGTTAATGTCTCCTTCAAGGTTCACTTGCAATCCAGATTTCCTCTTGTACTCTTCCACTAAATCATGGCACTTCCCTATATAAGCAGGCTGGCTGTGTTTTGAGTGGGTAGGTTAAAGAACATGTTATTAGCTAAAAAGGTTCAGTGATTTGACCTTTAATATATGTGTGTTCATGCAGCTTCTGAGTAACATACTGCAGAAATGCTTTTTGCAGGCTGAAAAATACATCCAAACACATTCCATTCTGTAGATGGCTATGCTGCATATTCCAATGTTCTAGTTTTCTTGTGTGGATTGCATTCTGTCAGAAAGCTTTAAAGGAAATCATGTCCCATACAGAATTTCTGAACAATTTTCCAGCTGAGATGCTGACATCTGTGAAAATAATGCAGCCTAATTAATCATAGAAACACACCACTGTATGATCTTCAGTTCTGCAAATCCTCCTTTAGCACATCTTACCAAAACAGACTGTAAAATGTTTGAGCTTCTTTATGCATTATGCAAGAGTTTCCTGAGACAAACTGAATGTACACATACAGAATTGTTATTCAGTGTCTGTAACTTCCAATCAAATACTTCAAAATTTCCTTAATTGAAGATGTTTAACATTTTAGTATATTTTAAGTGGAATAAAAGATACTTTTTGAACAGCAGTGCCAAAGGTCTAGCTGTGGTGGTTCAGCTTGTGCTTTAAGAATATTTCTAAATTGTTGGCTGAAAACTTTGCAAAATAACTTTTTAAAATTTATTTAGGATCATGAAATTTCTACAGTTCTGCAGAGGCAACAACACCGAGTTCGTTATTCAGAATCAGTGGAAACTGGATCAGTGATTTTTCCTCTTTCTGGTACAGTGTTTTAAAGTTTTAAAATCGTAAAATCCAAAGAAGTACAAAGTCAGGCCAGTCAGTTAGTTGTGGGCTACACTAAACTAAAAATAATCTGCCTTGTTGGGATGTCAGGATGGCAGGAGCTGTGCTATGATTGTATGTAAATAAGAGGATGAAACAGGTAATGTTGGGGATTAAACACTTTGATTGTATTTTAACTTTTTGGACATATTATAGAACAGCTACATGATATTTGGTGATCATCAGCTGACCTGTTTAGTAAATCCGTGTTATAACTGAGCAGACATGCTAAATGCCATTAACATGTAAGCTGCCATCAAGATTTTTAGTATACGTGGCTGTAAATGTAAGAGTGAACCAACTTTCAGCTTCCAAGTTGAATTTGCACAGCTGGTGGTAGCAGAGGAGGTAAGGAAAGGATTGAGTGGATTTGATTAGGAAATCACTGAAACTGTAAACATGAAATCGCTGGTTTTTCTTTTTAAAGCAGAAGATACTCTGGACATGTAGATGAGATACTTCAGTTTTCCCGAACTTTAAGGACTAGCACACATTGAGATAGACTTTTGTATGATCAGTTGTTAACCCTCCTAAACTTCAGCCTTCTTAACTTTACCTTTCAGAACAACTTAAGTTGACAAAGCTGTAAGTTCATTTTTCATGGTAGACGGTTTAGCTGACTTTTAAGATTTTAAACTGTTTAATTTAGAAACAGGACTCCCTGAGCTTTTCAGTCAGCCTTTGCATTTGCCCCAAATTCATTCCATTATAGCAGCTGCCTGTTCCTAAGGCATTCAGATGTGTCTACTTGGAGTGGATTGAATAGTTGGTGGTATTTTGATGTTATGGTAGAAAAATAACCTGAGATATTTGTAGTTTTATCTTAGAAGGACTAGTCACCACTGGCCAAATCTCCCTGTCAGATGTGGAAATTCATTCATGTTCTGTTTCGCTGCGTTTTAAACTAATGGTTGTTTTAAGACTTGTGCTTCCCAGTTTGTGGTGAGAAGTTAATCCCATTGCTGCCATGACCTGTACACTTACAGCAGTTTTCTCAATAGGCATTGCATTTATACTGTCAGACACTCAAGACTTGCTTAGGACAGGGGAAGAGGAGTTTTACAATACAATTCAGAAGTTCATCAACATTCATCGGAACAGCTTTCTGGTTTTGTCAGCTGCTCTTCATGGACCAGAAGAATGGAATGTCATGTTCAGGATTCAGAGAAGGTATGATTTCAACATCAAACTGAACTTTATATTGCTAAGAAGAAATTAAATACTAGTCTTGGATTTGGAAATATAATTTTAGGAATAAACAGTACAAGAGGCAATGTGCATAAATTGATGCACAGGAAATTTCACCTGCATATGGAGAAGAACTTCTTCACTGTGAGGATGACGGTGCAGTGGAACAGATTGCCCAGAGATGGTGTGAGTCTCCCTCAGTGGAGATATTCCAGAACCATCTGGTTGCAGTCCTGTGCAGTGTGCTCTAGGATGACCCTGCTTGAGCAGAGAGGTTGGAGTTGACACACTGTGGTCCCTTCCAAACTTACCCTTTGTGAATTATTTCAAGAATACACAAATTTTATTTTACTAATGCACTGTAAAAATATTTAAAGTATTTGTTTATTAATAGCAAATAAAAAGAATACCAAGTGAATCAATCTGACATATCACAGGTAACAAAAGAAGATGTTCCTAAAAACATAGCAAGTAAAATTCCTTTCATTTTAGGCCTATGTAATATAATTATTTATAAGTTTTCTAATTAGAAAATTAGACTATTTTAGCTCTGTAACCATATTTTCATGGTCATTCTCAAAACAGACCAGGCAAATTTAAGTCATGAGAAAAAGCTTCATTGTAAAGGGCAGATTTTTACCAGCTTTTAAAATGTTTACTTATTACACTGGGCTAGAACAATTAAATAATCAATGTTATTGTACACCAAAAGTATAAAACAATATTAAAACTGGTTTAAAACTTTTATCTCTGATTTCTAATGAAGTCTGAAAACTTGCATATACATACCTGCTGACAACAGCAATCACACTATGCTCCATGCTTGTAGTCAGAATTATTTTCTTGTAGGTACAGTAGCTCTAACTGCAGTTGGTTGTCATTCTTGCCCTCAAAGAAGTGACTATTCTAATAAAGTCTTTGATCTTTACCTCCTTGAGGTAACTAGCACCAGTTTCATTAAATTCTGGGCATACTGCCAAATGCTGATGAATAAAGAGTGTAAGAGATGAAATGTAAGAAATCTATTACCCATTTGTGAAAATGTTGTAAATTTTCATGAGAGGCTTTAAAATTTCAGCCCCCATTCAGCAAGACCAGTTATTTAGGTGATAGCAATGCTAATTCTCAGTCTGCTTTGCGGTTATGTACAATGAGTGTTGTGCACATGCTGATGACTAAAATGTGATGTTTTGGAACTGTATTCCATTTGGAAAATCAGTAATTTTATTAAAATTAAAAATGTTTTTTCATTGCAAGCAATATCAAATTGATGTTGACAAGGGACAATTATATATATAAGTACATTTAAATGCATGTGCTTTTTTTACTACCTGGCAGCTTAAAGTTCTGCTATTGTTTGTAAATCAGTGACTGAGCTTCTCCTGGTGGGATTGAAACTTGTGCCATGTTCTGTGAAACTACAAGCCACCTGTTGGATTTGTTAAAAAACAAAGCCCCTTAATATTGTCAGGTTGTCTTCTACTACTACTTATTTCTGCTTATCCACGATTTTGCTACAGTTGGGGAATGATTATTTTTTATTATTATCAAGAAAATGATAGGATTCTTGTTAACAACACAAACACTTTATATAAAGTTGTGCATAGCATGGGGGAAGTGGGAGAACAGTAGTGTTTATCATCACAACATAAGTGAGCATTCCACAAATAACCTCAGTATATCTGTATGGTCTTTAACCAAGCTTTAACCGCTTTGGACCAAAGGCCAGACCTGTTCAAATGCCCAGTATTCTGTCCATCAATCAAATTAATTATGCTAAATTTAGGCCTGCTGTTATTGGAAGCAAAACTATTTATAGAAATAATTTTCATGGATCTAGGTAAGTACGTGTAATTGTTCCTTTGTTGCACTTTGTTGATTCATGCTTTGTTTAGCCCATTCTAATATTAGCAAAATTGCATCCATTTCCTTAATCTCTAAATGTAAATCCAACCCTTGTTCCTGCATCACATTTTAGCAAAACTCACGGGGACCGAGTGCCTGTGCCTAGAGAAGGCCAGTCAGTGCCTGTAACATTTATTTTTGCTAATTAGAAGCAAGGGCAGACGGGTTCAGATGAGATAACTTCACCAGCAGGAGGTCTTGGTGTGAATGAGTCCAAGTCACCAGACAGATTGCGGGGAGGAACAGGTGGCAGGCACAAGGGGAGGTCACAGGGGACTATGCAACTGAGCAGCTGGGCACTTCATCTGCATTATTTAAATTCATTTTGGTTATTTAAAATTCCTCATGCTTTGTTGTGAAGTCCCTCTCCTGTTCTAGCTCTACAACAGAAAACAGCAGCAAAGGTACTGCCGTTGTGACTTGAGGTGCAATTCTTAGGGAGAGGCTCTGTGCTTACCTAAGCTTTGATGTCTCTCTTCCATAACCTCACTGAATGACAACTCGTGCTACTTTTTTAAATCTTCAGATCCCCTTCTCAAGAATGAATGCATATGAATAACGCTATTTATAGAAAGAATTCATTTTAGGTTGAAGTATTGAGTGAACAAGACTTTAGGTGAAAGTAGTGGAATTATCCAACTATCTTAATCATGTCTCAAATACAGGTTGTTTTATTTATAGTACACTACGAAGATTAGTTCCAATTCTGAACTATTTTTAGCACCGTGTTTTTTTGCTGTGTTCTTCCACAGCCATAAAAACAACCCAAATATTTTTTACTGCTGCTGAGAAGCCTCCAGTAATATCACAGAAGAGGGTGTAGCTCCCTCTGAATGTACACAGGCTGAAGAAGTACTGATTGATGATTGAAGAGACCTAGATAAAGAAATAAGCCCTTCCAAATCCCACCTCACTAAGTGGTACAGAAATGGGACAGATGGCTTTACAAACAGCATGAATGCTGCACTTGCCTTTCGAGATAAAAGCAGCCTTCTCTCTAAGTAAAACTGCACACTAAAAAGCTCTTTACATCATGTGGAAATGCTGTTTGAGTTCTGTGGCATAACAAATACATATTCTAAAAGTAACCTTATTTATTTTGATGTGCAGATTTCTGGGCAGCAATTTACGTGTAATACCAGTTCATAATCCTGCTGAAACTGTTAAATTAATGCTAACTATGGCTAAGGTAAGTCCAGTTGCATACACTTTAAAATATTAATGTATTACTCAGGAAAAGCTAAGAACTCTAAAATACTTGTTTGTCCTTAATGGAACTTTTTGTGTTATACTGACCACAATCCATTAATATACGAAGGTAGGACTGGTACTCTGATGCATTAGCTGAGTCTTTAAACTACCCTTAAAGGTAACTTAATAGCATCTAAGAAAAGAAATTAGATATTTAAGAGCTTGTTTGGCTCCTATTTACCATTGTTAAGTTAGGATGTCTTTGTTTACTTTGTTAACTCCTGTTGAAATACTATCACTCCTGTGTACAGCATTCCTGAACACCTACTTCAGAACACACAATTCAAATTTCACTGCTGAATAATTTTGCATTTCTATTATCGGAAAAATAAAATGTTGAATATTCTATTACCTAAAAGTCACTGTGTTCTATTTTATTTATATTCTCTATTTATCTCATATTATTTGTCTTTTCTCTAAGATAACTTCCAAGCCACAAGCAGAAGAGACTCGTTGCAAAATGGAAATGGCAAAAGCCCAAATAATAGAAAAAAGTCCAGTTTGGAAGATGCTTCAGGAGTAGCAGTTGCACAGTAATGAAGTTAATATTTGGGGTTTTATTCATAAATAGAGTTGCTACATTTTAAACAAAATATAGAATGTTCTTGAAAATATAGTTACATTTCAAAAGACTACATACAACATATGCATTTGGAATGAAAATTCATATTAAATAGCTGTACAGTGAAAAATACACTTGATACCAAATGTGCTTTCTAGGGAAGAGAAAAAAGTGGTTTAGCTGCACTATAGAAAAGTCATCCTTATTTTTAATCTAATTTTAAATTTTCTGACCTTACAGGCTCATCTGTTTATTAATAATTCCCCAAAAGATTAACTATATCTTAAGAAAACCTGTATGATTAAAGATAAGGAGGATCAAAACAATTCCAAAATACAGGTGTCCCTAAAAACAGCAGCTGTATGTATGCAACCTTACACTGTTTTTTAAACACAAGTGTTACCTGTTATGTTACTAAGTTCTAAGGCTCAAAGTTTATGTGTTTTTCTTTAAACCTGGTTTCCTTTGCACAGTGTTTTTACTATTTATAGATAGTATATTCTATACTGTTATCTATCTGTACCTTATAGTCCCATCTGCAAATAGAGAAGCTTGTCTGTCAACATTAAAATGTGCTAATAAAAATACTTTATGTTTAAACAGGGCTTTTAATGTTCTCCAATCACTTGATAAAATTCTTTGTAATTCACAGCACCAGTCAGGAACTATTAACAAAGAAATTCTGAAAATTAAAAAAAAATAAATGCCCAACCATACCTCCTTGCCACAGAGAACACACCCCTGCTTTGGTTTTAGTTTCTAGAATTTAGAAAAAGCATCAAATTCTGAAGAGGAGTAAACAGACCATATCTGCAAATCACATGCAAAAAGAGCAAAAGAAAAAAAAAAAAAAACAGCAACAAGAATTAATGAAGAGCAGCATTTGCAGTTCTTCTGGAGGCCACTTTAATTGCTCTTCTTTACAGGCTGTAGCTTCCCTTGCAACAGAAAACTCAAAGTCCAAATGATCTTGTCAGGAGTATGTTAATTCAAACACTACAGCTGCCTTAACTATTTTCATCCATTACAGCTTTTGTTTTCACTTCAATGAGTTCTTCTACTCGAGCTAGAACACTTTCTATTAAATCAAATGTGAAGAGAGCTGAGTGTAAAACCTGAAATGACAAGAAAGATGAGTGTTACTTTTATTAGAATTTCTTTACCCATTTTACATTTACTTTTATCTCCACATTGAAAAAAAATGTCAGTACTTCTGAGTGACTGAAGGGAAGTGCAAACTCACTTGAAGCTGCATTCCAGTAGTCATGGGAGGCATCTTTTCTCCACTAACAGTTACAGAGCAAACTGTGTTAGAACTGTGTGCCTCTGTAGAAGAAAACATGAAGAAACCAACATGACTCTTAGAATTAAAAAAATAATTTAAATATCAGCATTTCATGACAGTAATTGTTAAGAACAGAAATCTAGGGATTGATGAAACATGTGACAGAGGGTGCTGAACCTTGGAGATGGATGTTATCTTTATACTTTGTATAACACAAATGCCTACATTACTAAACAGGCAAGATCTGCAAATGGAAACAATTTTTTAGAGCTCATGCTCTTTGAATGGAAAAATCAAGATCTGGCCCAGTTTTGATATATTTTTAGTATTTCCACATCCAGGGAGATAGTAGGAGGTTCTTTAGCTTGACTCAATGAATCCAGACACTAAGTACTTCTTTTATTAAGAAAAGGCTGCATGTTTCTCTGTTTCAGACAGATTACTTGTAGCAGGCTAAACTACAAGGACAGGTCTGAAAAATTAGGGGAAAACCTCTTGGATTCAGACCACATATTTGAAATTCAATGCAATGCTTACAAAGATGAAACACTAGGGAAGAAAGCTAAACCATTTACTGTTACAAGTTAGATGTTCTGTCCCAAACTCACATCTCTTTATAGTTTGTTGAAGGCTAGAGAAATGTAAGAGGGACTTAAGAAAAAGCTTCCTGATTAATTTTGAAGGATTCCCTTTAGAAAGATATCCACAGGTTCACTTGAGGAAAAAAATCCCCTTCTTTGCCTCCTAAGTACATAGTTTGCGAAGGAAGAGGATAAGACCATGGGCAAAAAGCTGTATTGACATTTTTAGTAGCAGACACAAATTCCTTGGGCTATCTTAATTATACTGGAGACCACAAGGAACAGAGGATCTGACATACAGAGAGATTGCCTAAAGCAGCTACAGCTCTTGTGCCCTGTGCAATGTGTCTGCTTAACCCAGTGCAGAATCTGATTCTGTGTGTCAGATTAAAAAAAATAATGTATTAAAAGAAAATGAATTTAATGCTTCAGGCTTTAGAGAGCACTGTGACTTACTTTTTCTGGTTAACCCTCCCACACCTGGTATGGAACTTAAGGGTTATGTATTCAGAGAAACTTAGTTTCTCCTTTGTAACATTAAAATCAAAAATATAAATGCAGAACAAGCTCTGAAGGTCTTCATGTGACAGTTCTATCAGGTTTCCATAAGATTTACAAATGCAATGACAGGTAAGTTCAGATTTTTCTGATCAATTATGAATTTTTTTAATACAGCAACTGTTGAATTACTATTTGAAGTTTGGAACAGTGTCAACAGTTAAATAAAACGTGATCTATGCAGCATTCACCAGTTCCCCATTTCCAAAGGATCACCAAAGTTTCTAGACATGAACAAAGCTAAGAACAAGAAAGCAACAAACTGACCTTTTCTGTTTTCTTTCTTATTTTTTATTTCTGCTTCATAATGTGCTTTTGACATATTGAGTCCTACACGCAGTGGTTTTAAGAAGTTCTGCTCTATCTTGCCAAGTGTGGTCCATACACCAGTCTGGTCAAATAGAACAGAGAAGGTGACAAAACAGTGTTAATGAAGCACTGCAATGCTAAGCTTCAGAGCACAAGTTTTTTGACTAGTCTTTAGAACATACACTCCTGTGGTGGAAGGAAAAAAGAAAAAATAATTGAGATGCATGCATTTAAGTATAAACAGCATTGTGATGGATATTTAAGCTCCTCTTCCTCTCCCTTACATTATTTGTTGATTGGCCAATGAAGCAGTCAAAAACAAAAAGAGTGCAGAGGGAGGGAGGACTTGGTGTGGACTGGTAACTACAGCAATGGAAATGCACATTTTCAGCTTGTTCTTGTGAGCAAAGCTGAAAGAATCTTGATGTGTTGGAGGGGAGGTTCTAGGCCCTTTGGCAAATGTAGGCTCCTCTCAGATAATTCAGCAGTAAAATAGAACAAATATTTAAAGTAACATTCCTGAATTAACACTGAATTGCAATGTCAAATGAAAGCTGTGATAAATATCATGCTTCCCAAATGTCTATATTGCATTTTAAAAGCATTGTAAGAATGTTACTGGATATGCTGCTCTCCCATCCTTCAGCACAGCAGCCACAGTGACAACAAAATTCTCCCCAGTTTGACCCTGGTAGAAAGAAGTTTACGATAATGGCACTGAGGAAGCAGGAGGTGCAAGGAAAAGATGCTCAAAACCAAGGCTGTTCAGGGTTACAGAGAGGAAAATAAGACTGGGTTTGCTATGGAAGGAAATACAAATACAAAGCAGCCTTTGTATCCTTGGATATAGGAGCCATTTATACAACTCCTTTCTTCAGGCAGTATCCTCAAGAGGCAGAATAAGGACGATAAAAATAAGAATTTTCAATGTTAAATACAGTGAATCCACTAACGACAGTGGAAAATTCACCACATTTTAATACTAAATGGCACAGTTAACAGTTCAAATAAGAAGAACAGTAATTACTTCCACCAGAATGTAGCTAAAAAAGGAACTTTCTAGAAAAAGACTTGTTTTTAAACTTGATTAATGAAAATGCTTGTTACACAGCAATAAAAATATCTGAACTGACATGAAAGGAGGTATTTTCTTTCTGCCTCACTTGCCCTGTATGAAGAGAGACAGGGAGGAAGTCAAGAAGAACTGACAGAGGCTAAATTTAAGGGAAAATCTTCAGAAGATGTGATGCTATTTTTTCCTCAAACTGTATGGACATTCTTTTTGCCAGGTACTAGACAGCACTGTTAGTGCAGCTGAGTGCTACTACATGTCATTTTTTATTAAGAATAGAAGAGGAATTCTTACTTTTTTTACAAAGCTATGTATTTGCATGTAACTGAGTAGACCATTATGAGTACTTATATAGTAATCACCCCTTAAATATGACAAATAGATACAGTCTACCAATATTAACCAATTACATAAATACTAAAATAGAAATGCACCCACTGAAAACTATTTTTGCTTTTCATTTTCATTACTGTTTCGGCAATCAGTACAAGTTATTTCACTATTATTCTACTTAGATTAGCAACATTATTAGGCACTTACAAAATTTATTCCTAGATCTCAAATTAGTCTAAAAGCAGATCAGAATTTTTTTCTGTATTTTAGAAACCAGAAAATTATATTATTGTAGTACTATTGCTATAAAGAAATCCAGTTATAGGTTTAAGGGATACCAGTAAACAAATAAGCAAAAATGACAATGTTTTCATTTGGGAATACTTGTTAGGTATGTGATTTTGTGGTGACATACTCTAATGTTATGGACATAGATCACAGTTCAAAAGGCAGAGTAAAAGGATTTGTTTCTTTATAGGAACAGTATATATGCAAACAATTTCATCAAAACAAAGGAACATATCACATATTTCCTAATGTCTTAATAAAAGCATCACTTCTGGGGAACTAACCATTGCAAAGAAAAATGCAAACCCCATGTTTTTTGAATCAAGGATAACAGTGTTCATGTGAACACCTCTCAGCTAATTGATCATTTTCAAATCAAATAGTACGTACTTGATTGTCACTTTCACAATCCTTAATGATTAAGTATCTCAGCAGATTTAATGATGCCATAATCCTGTGAATTAAAAACATACAGATACCTATTACGAGAAATTTTAACTGTCCATCAGGCAGACAAGCTAGGAGTATCCATTTGTACAAAAAGCAGCCACCCACGTGTTGAGCAGTACAGCTCCACCTAGAGCACCAGTGTGTAGTGAGGGCTGTACAACAGTTCACAGTGCAAGTAAAACTGAAACTGTCATCAAACTGGACAAGGCTGCTGATTGTGAAGGAAAGAGTGCTCTCAAGAGACAAAACCTTCTGACAGAACTTATAGTATGTACCACTGGTGATCCAAAGTTGATCTGAATCTAGTGTGATAATTTTCTTTATTACTGTACTGAATTTTTACTTTTGAGTGTGCTTTTTAAAAGAATTGGTTTATTTGTTTTACCAAATTTTTGAGCAGAAATTATTTATTGTTTTTTCCAGATAACAAGTACAGTTAAACATCATACTTCTGGGCTTTTTAAAGCAAGTATATGTCCATCTGGGCGTGATCTCCCCACTGATTTACAAGCCCAAGCATCATCATATTACTAATCATATAAGAAGACTTACCCTATATACACGAGATTTTTCAGACACATTTTAGTTTTGGCTTTTGGAGGTTTTTTTAAAATGCAGTTATTTACTGTTAGGTGGATCTGTAATCCTGCTCATGAGATACTGTAGCAATCTGTGACACTGTCTCAAGTATGCTTTGCACCATAGGTTGCATCTGGTAATTGTTATTCATTAGACACCACACCACTTTGCTTTTATTCCTCCAAGTGTTTCTGCAGAGATCTGACAAACTAAACTGTATATTCCTGAGGAAATAATGCTTTACCCATTAGTTATGTCATTTCACATCTGAATTCTTTCATTCTCGGGGAATGGAGGAGGACATCCTTTCTTATTGTTAAAAATTAACAAAATGGCATTGTGGCATTCTTCTATGCAGAGCTGGTTAAAATAAGTGACCAAAACTTTAAAATACATGGCTGTGGTCACCTCATTAATTATATGACACCATACATTATTGTAGCAAGGTAGTTTAAAGTCTTTTTAATAATGAAGAAAGGAGAAAAGCTTTTAACTGTTACAACTCACCTGTCTGAGTTTTGCAGAAGATCAGTCTCAGCACCTTCTGGAAGTGAAAGTACTAAATCTAGAAGGGAGATCAGGTGGTGTCCTGTAAACCAAATGTTGTCATATTCCTTCTGAAAAAAAATACAAGAAGTTCAGCTGAGTGCAAAATTTAGGTCTTAAAATAATGTAAACACAATAACAAATAACAATATATGTAACAATAATATATAATGTAACAATAATAATGTAACAATAACTTGCATAAAACAGAAAAGTTTTTAAAAAAATAAACACTGAAAGAAATGTTTTCTAATATTGACCTGTGAGTAAAGTACAAAAACCAGCCAATTCATAATTTTAAAATTATTTGTCTTTTTGACAGCCAGGAAAGAAATAGAAATGTAGTAACAGAATTCTGAAGCTGCATAGTAAAAAGTTAATCATTTAGTTTTAATTAATTTTCCCAACTTTCTGGTATAATTATAAAACATGAGATTAAAATGGCTTTGATCTAGCCCAGCCCTTTCTGATGGATTTATCATTTGCAAGGCACTCATAATAAAATGCTGACTGTCATCATAAAAGCAAACTAAAAATTAGTAATACTATCTGGACTGTAATATCTGAATTATATTTTAAAAATTAGGAACTATGGGGATAAAAATATACTGAGCAGTTCCACTTTAAGAAAGAAATGTATTTTCAAGCACAGAAAAGATAATAACTTCTTAGCAAAATGCAATAAGATAGTGCAATTAAAAATACAACTGTAATATTATAATCTAAATATGCATCGACAGAAAAAGCCAAAGTAATGTTTTCAATAAAATTTTCTAATCTCATATATCTTTTCAAAGTGGATTTCTTTTAAAGCATCACTCCAAGTTGAAGCTGTAGACATTTTCTCAACATCATACTGATAGAATTTTGAGAAGGCAACTTGGTTTTTATTGGTAGCAGCCTCACCGTTAATGCTAAGTGAATCTGATCTTTTATATTTTTAATAATGTATCCTTCCACACCAGCATGGTTGCTTGTCTTCAGCAAACACCTTGAAACAAACAAAACAAAGATATTATCTCTTTAAAGCTGCCCATAGAGTTAGCCCAGAACTTAGATGACATTCACTAAGTGGGAGTTTTACCACAGAAGAACAGTATGACTATGTAACCTTTAAACACTGGCTTACATAAGACAGCTAATTTTATATGAGGCAATTGAAATTCATTATTTATAAAAAAATTAACACAGTAAAATTAATGTGGCTTATCGGGTGGAAATTCTGTCGGAAGTCATTGTATTGATACAATTAAAATGCACTAGGGCTGACATTCCACAATCTACAGTAACTTGAATGCATACCTGAATAATGTGTATTTTCCCTCTGTATCAAACTTGTCTATGAACAACTGCAAAATATTTAAACTCTTCTTTCTCTAAAGAAAACAGAGATGTTTATCAGATGAATTCTAAAACAAAATAATTCAGCATTCAGAATCCATCTGATTCTGTAGGCCACTTAACATACCATATGCTCCATGGGACAAAGGGTCATAATTTTCACCAAATCCTGCAGTCAGAAAAAGGAAATACAATTTATAATTACATACAGAGTATTACATTACATCACATTAAAATCTACTCAAAACTTTAAAAATATGAACCAAACAAAAAACCCACAGCACACTTGAGAACGTCTAGGTGATTACAGAAGATTCTAATCAGAGAAATTCATGCTAGCTTCAGTGGTAAACACCCCAGGGCTGATCCACAAGAACACTATTCTTGCACTCTTGGTTCCAGGTAAGAATGTAGCCAAGCAGCAGATTGGCAAGGAGGAGACAAAAATGAGCAAGCACTACCTTTCAACTAAGATCTGTGCCCACCTGCTTCAGTGACCTGTACATACACTGGGTGTGTTTTAATTGTCACTGAAACTTCATGTTGCAGCAGATAGAAAAGACAATCAATTCCACTGCAGGCTTCAATTTAACAGCACAGGTGTATAAAGATCCAGCAACACCTAGAGGACAGCTAGGTATTATTTCCAATCAAACATTGAAGACTCCTGTACACTGTTTTTTATTACCTGAGGTACATTAATAAAGTCTCTGAATTCTAAATAGTGATGGAGAAGGCTGTTATCTTCCATTCTTAATAAACAGCTCTCAAGCAGATCCTGCAGGTAGGGAAAAGAAAAGGATGCCAACAGTATGCACAAATACAGGACATTAATCTATCAGCTTAACACTTCATGGCTGTAAGAGCCTTCACTCATAAATCCTCATTCAGATATTACAAGTTCCAAGCAGCTGCAATTATAAGTGACAGCTGTAAATTAAACATTTATGCAGCACTGACTACTTAATTAAGCCTCAAGATATTTCTGGAACTATTATCTGAGCTATCAGTTCTACCTCTCTGAGAAGGGGAAACAAAACTTTTACCATACCTTAAAACTTTCTAGCACTGAAAATTTAATTTAAAAAAACAACTTACAAGTCCTTTAGATAATACAGATTCTTCAGTTCTAGAAAAAAATCAAATTTAAGTTGTTAATTTAAAAGACAGTTAATATTTTAGAAGAAATAGCAGAACAGAGGTCAACAAGAACTTGTCCCTCAACAATTTTCCTTCTATTTTTTAAATATTGAATCTTCGTTACTCTTCCCAAAGATTTTTTGAATAAACTTGATGAGAAATTGAACATTAGACTCTTCTCTTCACAGTCAAAAATTACTTTTTTTCCCCTTAATATTAATAAGTGCTCAAAAGCAGTGTCATCTCCCACAGGTACTGAGACACTGATTACCAAAGAAAATGAAATGGCACACAGTCAGAACAGGAAACTCGCCTTCCACAGCAGTGCTAGAAGCTATTTGGTAACACTGCTCCTTATGGATGGTGCAATAATCACAATGTATAGAAAAGTTTGGTTTCCTTTAGAAGTCTGACCTTTAATCATTTTGCATTTCATGTCAGAATACATTGAAATAAATATTTTCACAATAGTTGCCTTTGGTAGTAATTGTTATAGTAGGGCAAGTAAGTATACACTCTAATTATTCTGAATGTGTTTCAACTACTAATTTTAAATTTTCAGAATAAAGTTTCTAAAAATGGTATCAGAATATAATATTACAATGGTACATAAATGTTTAGACAACTTCTGCTTCTTAGTAAGAGAAGCCATCTTGTAGTGGAACTTGCCATTTTAATATTCAAGTTTATAAACCTCCTCTGAACTTTGTTTTCATGAATTACTGTAAAAGATCACTCCCACCTCCTAGACCTGCAAATTCCACAAACCCTACCTTTTCAGCAGCACTTCAATATGTGTCATATTGCACAGCAGAAGGTATGAAGGACTAGAAGAGAAGAATCAGGCTACATTAAGGTGCATAAGCCATATACATTTGCACATAATATATTTGACAGGATTAGTATTCTTTCAAAATTTCTGATTTCCTTCTAAAATTATTGATTTTTAAATAGACAAAAAGATTGTAAGTCAAATCACTGTTAAGAACTCTTATGGGGAAACTGTCTATAGATATGTAAATGAACAATTAATACACAGTAATTTTCAGCACATGTCTAATCATAATAGTTTCTTTTAAAGGACAGCTCATCTAAAATTAAACTACTATAGACTAGTCTGCAGGAGTATGTTCTTTATATAACGTAAGTTATATAAAATATAAATGCATAAATGTTGACATAAAATTAATACTACTGAGATACAGTTTTCATTCATAAGTATTCACAAATAAAGTTCCCTTTCACTCAGAATATTCAAAGTACAGACTTACAATAAGCAAGTAAGAAATAGTTCTTACCTAAAAACGACTGGAAGGCATTCGACACCGAAGTGCTGAACAAACACCAGGTACGACAGACATGCCAAAGAATCGGCGGAATTCTTTCGCTCTATGTCTGCAAGCTCCTGATCCTCCCAGGCTGGACTTTTGCCTTTATGACGTACAAACATTAATGGTATCAATTCTCCTAAATTCCACAAAATGTCCTAAAAAAAACCACAACAGATTTCCTATTGTTGCCTTTAAAATACCTGTATACCAATTAAGTTTTAAAGCTCTAACTGTTTTTACATACATTCTCTTGTACAGCATGTGTATAAATTAGTATGTTATGTTTTTAATATATAAATTAATATAAATACATTATATTTGTGATATATGCACAAATACACACAAAAAATCCTGGAGGAAAAATAACTAGCATTAAAAAATGTTACTAAGATAGCAAAGTCAAGCACACAAAGGTTAGCAAAAGACAGAATGAAGGCCACCTGCAAACTCCTAGTTCAGCTCCTTTATCCCCAATGCTATGAGTAAAAATAGATTAAATTAAAACATGTCACAAAATCTCTGTGTTTTTCAGATCACAGAATACTCTGTTTTTGTTTTTTTCTTACTAATCAATATGGAACACTACCTTTAGGGGCTAAAAGCAAGCCCTGATTTAAAGATTTGCTTTGTATCACCTTTCTTTCCCATGATGCACAACACAAGGAACACCTGCCATTTGTACATCAGAAATACCACAGTGGTTACCCCCTGGTGCCCTTCATGTGGCTGAGGACATTATCTAAGTACTCCTGTTCCTATTACAGAAAATGGGGAGATCAAGGCCAGCTCACTATTCTGCAAACCCAGCATTCAGGATGGCACATTTTGGAAAATTAGGATTATGCAAGATGTCATAGTCAAAGCATGACTTACTGACTATAGCTTCAGCTCTCACTACCTAATGCAATAAACAGAAGTTTACTGAGGAAGAGAAGAAAAGGTAATTGATAATTAGCATTAAAAACATGGTTTCAGACTGTACCCAACAGGAAAGGCAGGATATGCCTTACACACCCCACTAAGCAGTACAGAAATCAAAATGAGCACTAGAACAAATTACAGGCCATTGTGAACTAGAGCACTGGTTCTGCACACACTGTAATTAATTTCCACTGCACTCACTATAATTTCAGTTGCAAAATGCCGAAAAGGATGTTCTTCAATGCCCTCCAGTTGTTCAAGCTGAGCTGTCAATAATGGGTATTTCAGGCTTTTCATACAGCTGAAAAAGAAAGGGGTGGAATAAATCACCAATACAGTCATAAATACAGACTATGATAGTGTCATTGATGATGAAGAATAATGCCCACATTCATATCAGCTGCTGCTGTCCAAGGTATTCCAAGGAGAATAAAAAAATAAAAACCCAACATCTCCTGTAGAAGCATTACTTAGACTTCACCTCCAGACTATGATTGCTCTCACTGTTGTAAATTTGAGGAACAGAGGAATACCAACTCAGCTCCACAATGCAGCAACTAATAGTTCTTTATCATTTCCCTCTACTAAACAGAAAGAATAAATATATAAGGCCTGTCTAGGGGTTCTTGTCAAAATATCACATTAGTTAGATATATGTTGGCAGCATTATAAAACACTAAAAGATGATTTATTTGCTCCCTATATAATAAATGCCAACTATTCATTTTGTTAAATTACAGGAATATGTAACACAGACATAAAATGCTTACAATTTTATTAATTCCTCTTTCAGCTCCGTGTCATTGTATTCTGATGACTTTTCCATATTTTTAACAACTTCATTCACAAAAGGTTTAGCAAAGTCCACCACTGCATTACAACATTGACAGAGACCAAGTTTATCTTCTTGTATTTGTTGTTTTGTATAAGGTACAGGTAAGGGAGTGAGCTGATTCATAATCATGGCCAGTGACAAGCCCACTGAGTAGGCCTTCTTGTTCTGAAGCTTCAAAAGCACTGGGGGAAAGAAAATAAAAATAAAAATATAAAAAAAAAGGGGAAGAGAGAACATTTTGAGACATTAAGTTATTACTTATTTAGTAGAGGAAAACATGAAGAAAAACAACATGATTAGGTAAGAAAGCATTTTGTTTTCAGGGAAGGAGAGGGACTGATACCTGAAATCACATGACAAATCCAGCAAGACTAAACATCATCACCCAGTTTAATGTAGTCAACATGGCCATGTACTTGGAAATAAAAAATATTAAATCTGTCACACATTTCAATGTTCTTCCTTTCTCCACAGCACCAGGATGACCACCAAAAAAAAAAAGTGCTTTTCTAGAATTGGGCTAAGTGAAATGATACATATCTGATCCAGGAAAATGCATTTATTATTTGACTCCTTTTGTGCTTGGCAAAACCAGAGACAATAGCCCAGCTTTTCTGCTGAGAACTGACTCTGGTTTTTACTCTGTGACAAAAATAACAGACTCTCCCAGACTGAGGAAGTAGCACCAGAGGGCCTCCACTTTAACTGGACTCAATGCAGACAAATTGCAGATTGGCAATCCAAAAAAACACCTATTTCTCGTTAAAATCTAACACAGTACAATAACATATCCTGGAGATTGCTACAATCACACTTCAATTTGATACACAACACTTAATTTCACCTCACATAACAGAACAGAAACTACTTCTTGTTACCCACTTAGAGAATGGCCAAACCCAACATTTTAAATTCTCATATCTATCCAGAATAACACTCCCCCTTCACCAATAAAGTATTTCAACATGCTTCAATCAAAATAACAGTTTTATACTATAAAAAATAGAATTGCATGTTTTAAAAGTCAAATAATGAAGAATTTCACAAATCCATGTGATTCCCTATTTCTACAACAGTAGGAGTGCTTTACACCTCCAAATATAACTGTCATAGGACCACATTCTTATAAATGAGGAAAAATAGCTGAATATTGCTTTTTCAAATGATGCTGTTAGTCCCATCTAAAATCTTTTTCTAACAGGCCAATATAAGCACGAAATTTATGCCTTGTGTTATTTTATAGAATAGACTGTAATGCTTGTGAGGATAGATGTATTCTGAAACCATTCCAGCAAAGGCTAAACTAAATTGGTAAATAAATGAGAAAATAATTTAATTCAGAAATCACATGACAAACAGAATCCCACCTGTCTGCAAAGGCTGAAGTAATAACATGACAGTTTGACACACTTGTTCTCCAGAGGTCTGCTCAATCTGCTCAAGTAAACCCAAAAAAAGTTCCTTTGGATTGCAGAGCTGCAAGAGAGGAAAAATGCAAATTTTTAAATAACCATGATCATAACCAAAACGTTAACTACATACAAACTTCAATGCAAAAGTTCTTGAATGTCAAGAGAGATCATCTGAACATCCAAGGTAAGTTTTAAGAAAACAAATATGAAACAAGAAGAACATGCCTACAAGTAACATCTACTGAAGAGCATACCTGTGTGTACACTTTTGTATGAGCTGAAAACCTTAACAGTGAAAATTGACACTAAACCTGATTTTTATGGGCTGTAAAAACAGTACCTTTGTGAAGTAATCCTTAGGAGCCAAGAGAGAAGTAGAATTTGAGTGTGAAGTTAACTCAAGCTATAAAGTTTGCAAGTTGTTTATGGAGTGCATAAATGAAAGAGAATGCGTTTTTTACAGGTTAAAACATTTTTCTGCTCCTACTCCATCAGAATCATCAGGTAATGATTCTCATGTTGAAGAAGGGTGAATGATTTAAGGAAAAGATTTTGCAGAGTCAATCACAGAAAAGAAAACAATAAATACTATTCAGACACAGGTAAGTGGAAAATGGCAAGGTCCTGCAGAATGGTTTTGAAACAACTGAAGAGAGAATATGAACAGAGAGACCTTGAATTAGATACTAGAAAACACCTTTAGCAACAGAGAGTTTTACTCAAGCTAGCTAATTCAAGTTAGATTGTGTCCTTTAGATCAACTTATCTCATTTTAATGTGAAAACCACACCTCTGATGCTGAGTTTACCACTTCCAAAGAGCCATACCCACTGAACATGCACCATGAATTTAGAACTCTCTGTACCTTTAAACTGGGTACAGGGTGAGGTGAGGGAACGTTAAACTAAGAGCAGCTTATCCAAGTAGTGATGTAGAGTCATTATGCAAATATTGTCAGAATCAAATTTTAGAAATATGTTTGTGTAACTGGCCTTTGGTGTACTAGCTTCCTGGATTAATGATCTAGCACTCCTTTTTGTGCAGAACTTCCCTAACACAATTGTACCATTACCATGTATTTCAATACCTGTGCCAACTGCTCTAGTATCCTCAGGCAGTGTTCTCGCTTATCGTCTTCTTGTTTATACATGAAAATACACCGAACAAGAGGAGAAATGAGATTCCAACCCATATTCTTGATGATAACCTAAAAACAGATTTTCAGAGAATAAGCCAAAACTGGATGTGGTCTAAACCCAGAAAGACTGTATAAATAAAGACCAAAAGCAACAATAGATCAATGTCCTGGTTGTAACCATTACTACCACTATCACTGAATATTTAGCAACTGTTAACATAATTTGACATACATTGTATTCTCTCCCCATAACTATAAACACAGCTGCATATTTTGTATAGCTTTCCTCTAATTATTAACATGGACATGTCAATATATACTTCCAAATATCTATGACAATACATTTAAAACAATACATTTAAAATTTCTGAGCAGAGGAGTTGTGCTGAAAGAACATTGGACAAACTATTCATGAGGAAATTGAGACTTTCAGTTGTTACTCCAAACTCACAAAATTCAAAACCAGATTGTGAACCCATACAACACTGCTAAAATATTCTACCCTATACTTCCTTTCTGAACTTCCTATTTCTCTCTGTTCAATTTGGTATATTGTCCCAGCATCCCTAATGCCCACAGACATTAGTATTTCAAATTAGCATCAGCCTAGTTGGCTCCTACAGCAGGCCAATATGATTATATTCACTTGTGGTAGGCTGACCTCCAACAGCAACTAAGCACCCCTCAGCTGTTGCCTTGCTCTCGTCCCTCAGTGGGATGGGGCGAGAGTCAAAAAAATAAAACAGAGTAACCTGCAGATGAGATAAGGACAATGTAATAAATGGAAGACAAAAAACAGCAGGGCATGACAGGGGGAATGATGCAGACAACTCCCACGAGGAGACCAATGCCCAGCCAGCCTCCAAGCAACAGCTCCTTTGGAATGGGTCCCCACCCACACCTTTACTGCTGAGCACCATGTTCTGTGGTGTGGAATATCTCACTGCTTTGGGTCAGCTGTCCCAGCTGTGTCTCCTCCCAGATTCCCTGCTTACTGAGGGCAGAGTGAGAAACAGAGAAGGCCTTGATGCTGCACAAGCACTGATCAGCAGTATTTGAAACACTGGTGTATTATCAGCACCTTTTTGGTCACAAATCTAAAACACAGCAGGCTGCCATGAAGAAAGCCAACTCCATGCCAGTCAGAGCCAGTACACCATCTGATATCCCTCCCTGTACTGTGGAAGTGGGACACTGTTGCTTTCTCCTAATTATGCTTTTCTGCTTCCTTTTATCTTTGCTTCACTCACAGAACAAGAGTTATTAATGGTTTTTTAAAAATTACTGTGACTTGGGCTTCTGTGGGCTACCTGAATACAGAATAATGTGCACTTACCACAGGGCAACTTATTAGCTATTCATATGTACAGCCTTGCTCCACAGGGAAAGTAACTCACTCTCCCCTCTTAATAAGCAGTTTTATATTTAATGATGTTAATAAACACTAATGTGCAATGTGAACTTAAACTCACCTTGTTTTTCTCATTTTGAATTACTTCTAATAACTGAGCTGCATATCCATCTTCCAAACATTTCTGACCTGCTACCTGAAACAGATTAAAATCTTCTCCTTTGAAATCAGCTTCTTCCAGAATTTGCTAGAAAGAAAATATGAATATTTAACTCCATACTTATTAAAGTCAAGTAAGAAATAAGAAAATCCATGCTTTCATTTCAAAATTAAATGTAGTATCATTGTAACTTTTAAACATTTTTCACAGATTAAAAAGCTACTAAGTTACTACAGAGGACAAGGCAGTATTTCAATAGCACTAGGCCTAGACTACAGTATTCTGTTTGGAACATGTGTTTCTACAACAACCAGCTTTTGTTCCTAGGTACAAGAACAATACAAGCAGAAATAATCAAGCATCTTGGGATAAGCACCACAGAGAAGTCAACAAAACATGGAGGCTGAACTCAGCTCCCCCATGAGGAGTTAGTTCTACTAACAGCTGCCTTGTCTTTTGAGGTCATTTTGGCTTTAATTGTAATCTATGAAGAGAAACTCACACTACTTACACTTGTTACTTCTAAGGAAAGAAAACTACTTACACATCTTTGTATTATGGCTTGAAGTTCATCAACTGCCATTATAGTGTGACTGTGTTCTTCTGGCATGAAGATTTGTTACAAAGAGGGCAGTATTATATCACACAAATTTAAAACAGAGGCTGAAAAATAATCACATTATCAAAAAATGTTAATAGAGGAATAAGAACAATCTAAACAAATGTTAAAACTACACAATTAAAAAATAAGGGAAAATACATTTTTAGGAAATCCATGCTATATTATCCTACTCCCATATTTGCAGGAGACAGTATTACAGACAGGAAACAATCTGCATTCTATGTACAGGGAAACAGTGACTACTGAGGGAACGTGCATGGAAAACTGCAGCTAACACAGAGCAAACCTAGGCTCACTGCACACCAAGTGTGCATGCCCATGACACACTACATCTTCTGAGACTATTCTGACCAGAGGAGCTTCTGCTCAGCCCTGACTGGAACACATCTGGGATGCCTGGGATGTGAAGGCACTGATCCAAACTCCATGCCAGTTTATATCAACAGCCCAGTCAAGATCACATGTACAGTTTCATTTACTTCTTTCTAGTGTCCAGGTTGGACTAGTTCAGTGGCCTTTTACCTCTAGGTATTAAAATTTTCTTGCTAAAAACAACAAAGTTACGCACTTGAGTAATGTCAATTATGTACCAAGTTTTACATAGCCAGGTCCATGAATTACAAACACAATCAAGCCTCTTTATCCCATGTGATATATCATAGCAGCAGTCATAATCTTTATGATTTTAAGTAACGCCATGGGCCTAAACCTGGTTGTATGATCACTATGAGTGTCAATTACCCCTACATCTGGGGTATTATTTAACTATTCATCAAAACACAGACGTCTCCCTGCAATGTCCTCAGCCTTTGCTCTTACATTTGACCTAATGCGGTTGGGTTGACCCTGGCCAAACACCAGTGCACCTATGTGAGACAACACTGAGACAACCGACCTGTCTGAATGCTCACAAAAGCAGGACAACTCACAAAAGCTTAAACGGCATCTGTCTGTGGACTTCTTTATTCAAAGAATAAACAACTTACTTTCTATCCTTCGCGGCCCATTCTGACATCTTATGTCACTGAAACCTATCCTTTCTAGCCTGTCTTTTTAACCAGGTCATTACCACATACTTTCTTACCACAGGATGTACTATTTAAGCTCTTCGTTTTACAGAAAGTTACTAATCACGCCAAAACAATTTAACACACTTTCAAACGCCAGTACAGTTGCATTTTCAGCCCTCAATAACTTCACAATGTACTTACAGCCTGGAAATGCGCCGCAAGCACCCACCGTGTATGCTCCAGGGATTTACTGGCTGAGCTCGCAGATGGTCTCCGGCCTTAATACTTAATCCGGTTTCCAACTGAATCTTTTAGGAGGTTTCAGCAGCAAGTGGACAGCATCCGAATCATGTGAAACGTTCTATTAATAGTCACCAAACTCCCTCCTAATAAACAGACACCCCAGCCCCTTCTCTGGGCGGTACAACACCCCAGCCGGGACGAAGAGGCTGCCAGCCTCAGCCTGTAACACACGGCTGAATTAAAAACCACAAGGGCACGTTACCACCTCACCTCAGCCCCTGCCAGACGAACCCCCCGGCTCCGCGCTGCCGCCTCTCCCGGCCCGGCAGCGGCTCCGCCCCGGGTGAGAGGTC
>WEIU01013743.1:40730-91066 GCA_013389925.1 Aegithalos caudatus
GGAAGATTTTCCTATACATAGCCCAGGATTGTCTTTACTATAGGAATCTTATGATCTATGAGGATCTTGGCATGTTCACTTGTTTGAAGAAGAGACCAAACACAGGGTGATCTGAAAGCAGTGTACAGTAGCTGGAAAAAGTTAGAAAGATTACAGAGCCAAACTATTCTTGGTTGATGGCCACAGATAATGTCATGAATAGTTCAGGTTGGACATTTGGAAAAATATTGTACCAAGGTTATGGTGGAATGAAACAGGATACTCAGCAAGGTTTTGAAATACCCATCTTTGGAGGTTTTCAAGATTTAGACTTTATGACTCTGTGGCTGACCTAACCTAGTGCTGGTGGCAGTTGCATTTCAAGCAGCAGATCAGACTAGAGCCTTCCAGAGGTCCTTTCTGACCAACCTTTGTGTGACTTGGTGACTGGGTTAAATTCTGCTCACTGTAACAGCACTGTACTGCAGGCACAAGCCACACTCCCTGAACACATGCACAAACCTGCTCTTGCTAGCCTTGCATTGAACAGAGGGTGTTGGACTAGAAGATCCTCAGATGTCCCTTCCAAACTCAACTATTTTTGTATTTATGTGTATTTCATGACAATAGATTCTACAGGAAAATATTAATTCTGTCTTTTTTTTCCAGACCACCAGACATAGAGCTGCTGAAGGAGGGACAGAGGTACAATGAACAGTTTTTCTTTGTTAGATGCACCTATACCTAGAAATTATAGCATCATAGCAGATGAAAAGGGAATCTTTGATTTGTTGTGTTATAAAAAAGACCTTACTAGAACCTATGCAAACATTGGGGTTTATTTGTGATTCTAACCCAGCATATTTGATCTGTATGATTTAGTGTACAGCTGCTCTTGGATTGTGTGTCTTAATTGAGCCTGTTGAAATCTGAAACAAATACACTGTTTGTACTTTGAATATTTTATGCCATCTATTCTTTATAAAGAAAATTGTGCCAATTATATGTGATGAAAGCTTCTGTACTTCTTAATCTAAAAGATCTATATCAGCCAAAATGAAATCACACTACTCTGTCATCTTGCTGTGTATTGTACAGCTTTCTGTTTGCTTTCTTTTGCAATGTGTTGCCATTAGGTGGCAAACTTACATGTGCTGAAACCGCTCAAGTGTCCCCCTGATTTAAGGGTATTATGTTCCCATACAAGTTAGCATGTCTTCATTTTAAAATTGCACTATTCATGATGCTAAATATGACATTGTTCTGCTGTCTTTATCTTGTTTATATTGTTCTTTTCTTACTAGCAATAATCAGCTGAGAACTCACTTCTCTAAATAGTCTCTATACTTGTCATTTTGGTTGTAGAATATTACAACTCTTAGAGTTCCAAAAAGACTTTTAGTAGAGCACTTACGATTCTTAAAGCAAAAAATTACACTTCTGCTATAAGGGGAGAAATGCTTTGTTTATCATTTTTGCATGAGAATGAAAAGCTATTGCAGGTAAAAGCCATTTCTTATTTCCCTGATGGCTTGTGTTTTCTGTTGTAGTGGACAGTCTGGAGAAGAGGTGAAACTACGTGATGAAGTAATTAAAGCATCTGACATTGAAAATCCTAGGATATCTTCAGATCCATGTGAATCTGGTTCTCATGACACAGCCAGTGACAGCAGTACTGATACTGAACAAGGATTCATTTCTTCTGTCCTACCAGGAAGTCAGTCAAGTTCAGCCAATTTTGCACAGCAGTTGCCCAGAAAAAGCATCCTCAAAAAGAAGAATGCTCAGAAAGTCCACACCAGCCCTAAAAGTGAAGATGCAGATGTGGTAGAAGCCACTGAACAACTCTCTCATTGTAAATTAGACATTCAGGAAGAAGGACATGCTTGCTCTGTTCATAATGAAGTAACTGCACCGCCTTCAAACAATACTGCTCCTGGGAAATCAAGTGCTTCAGATGAAGCACTTGAAAATACGTGTGGATCACAGATAGTTTTTCTAGGGGTGAGCAGAAGAGGAGCAGAACATTTGAAAAGAACACTAGCTAACTCAACAGAACATAAAAACCCTACACTGAGGCATCCAGTTAATTCCAAAGGCAGTTTACTGGAAGTGCTTAGGCAAACACTTATGGAATGGAGAACTGAGGAAACTTTAAAATTTCTCTATGGCCCAAACTATACTTCTTTGTGCTCATTAGAGTGCACAGCATCTGTCAACCAGGAGACTGAAGAACTTGATGAGGATGACTTAGATACAGCTGATGATCTCGACACTGCTGCTGTAGGGGAGTCTGAAAACAGTTTGAACTACTCTTTACCTTTCACAGGCTCAGGTGGAATAGTTAAGCCTGTGCCTAGTTATGAAAAGTTAAAAGAAGAAACAGAGCTCCTGGAACTCCGAGTAAAAGAGTTCTATAAAGGAAGGTGCATCTTGGCTGAAGAGGCAGCAACACAAGCACAAGCAGGGGAACATCCAAGCAAAGACAAAGTAAGTGTCCAGTGGAACAGTGTGGAGGTTGTGTGAAGCTGGAAGAGACTTTCAAAGAATTAGTACTTTGTTTCTGCTATCATAAGTGCATAAATGTCTCACATGGAAAAAGAGAAAATTCCGTGAGCTGCATACTGTATGTTGCATCAGATTATGCAAGCGTCTGCCCATTAAAAAGTAGTTTTGGGGTTTTTTTAATCAGACGTAAGAGTTATTTAATGTTTAAATATTTATTGATTATCTTTGACTTTTTTGATGTACTGACTTTAATTAAACACCAGGTTAGAGCTGTTAAAGTTTCTTGTCTAATACAGGATGATCAACAGGAAGATCTCGCCTTCCCACTTGTTGATTCAAATGCGCAAATGCAGATTAGAAAGCGAATTGTCCTTGAAAAACTGAGAAAAGCGTAAGTACCCTTTACTTTGGTGAGGTTACTTTGTCAGTCTGAAGCTGGTGTTCATTGCTTATTGTTTTAAGTAACAAAGTAACAAAGACACTGTCCAAGGATGGCACTGGCTCTTTCTAGGTGGCCCTAGTCATAACTTCAGCCCATTACTGCCCTAAAAGACTTACTTATTTCTGCAAGTCAGCTGCAGTACAGTTACAGGTGCCAGTTTACAAGTTTAGACAGAAAAACTTGGAATTGATTGAGAGGATTGCAAATATTTGTCTTATCCATTAAGCATATTGTTACTTGTCAATAAATCTTTATAATTGTTTAAGCATAGGTCTTACAAAGAGAGAGTTTCTAATGCATGTTTGGATGGCTGGTATCAGTATGCCCCTAGCTACAACTACTGAAGGCCCTCAGAATTGGAGCTTAAAACTTTCCATCAGACCTTCTTCACGTACATAAAAGGGCTTTACACACACAAAAGAGATTGGGCATTTCTGATGTAGCTGTTAGAATTATTACATTGTCAAAGTTGGGAGGATGTGGAAAATACTCTCCTTGTCAAGGCAGTGCAGATAAATGAGTGTTTGAAGGTCATTATTCTTTTAGGTTTTGGTAGGGGTATTTACTTTTCTGTCACTGTAGTTTGTGACAGCCAAACTAGGTTTTGCAGAAGCTTTTTTTTAAACTTAAAAACCTCAAAACCAACCCTCCCATCCCTGCCAAAACAAAAAGAAAATCCTTTGTGTTTTTCTTTATCTGCACCACGTGTGGATAGGCCACAAACATGGAATCAAATCATCCCCCAAGTGTCTTGTCTTTAAGTGTCTGTAATTGTTTTAAATTTCCTGAGCTGATGCAGTCATCCTATCACAGTCAAGATAAAATTTTCAGTGTGATAAAGCAATGAATATGCCCAGCATCATAAGAGTCCTGTGTTTAGTTTTTGTAAACCATGCAGTCTTCCAGAATACTGATGCACTATGTGTTATGTGCATACATCACTGGGTGTGTAAATGCCAGAGAATTTTAAATATTGAACGAATAAATAGAGGCAAAAGTTTAATCCCAAATGTGAAAAGGAAAGGATGTTATTTCCATCATTTGGGAATCCTGGCAAGTAGTTAAAGAGTATGTCCAGTTTTGTGGTCTACGTGTTTTTATGCACAGATAAGTAAGAAGGGACACCTTTTTCTCTCTTTTGAAATTTTCTGATAACTATCATCTGGATTTCAACTATCAAGGTCACAGAGGACTGGCATTTCTGTTGCATCTGTGTGAGTCTGAGGTTAGCAGGTATATTATGTGTGAATACCTCATTTTGACATGCAGTTTCCTTTTGTATTGTTATTTTTGAGCCAAGTAAATAGAAACCTTTAAAAAAAATTATAAGGCCTATAGTTCTAATCCTCATAATTGTAAGAATATTTTTTCAGAACTGAAAGGTGAAATTAGTAAGTGTATTTATGTAGAACTATATTTAAACTTTGCATTCACACTGAACTAGAGCTGCTTATTTTTAACAACGAGCAGTTGCAAAGTGAAGATGTTGGCCCAAACAGCACAGAGAGAGCTGAAGTGAAAGCTACAGACCTGATCTGCTGCACAAAAGTCAATCTCTTTTCCTTTTTACTAACTTTGATGTGCTTTGGTGGAAATACTACTTGAGAAAAATTAAGAAAGAGAGGAAAATATGTATTGACTAGTGTCTTTTGCCTTCTAGATTATCTGCAGTTTTGGGCCCTCTTCAGATTGCTTCAGGTGATGTTTACACAGAGCTAAAAAATCTTGTCAAAACTTTCCGGTGAGTATTGGTCTTTGCTTAAGAGATTCTTATAAATGGATGAATTAAACATGCTGTTGAATGATTTGTGATTTGGGCACAGAAAGGGCCCTATTGCAGATTTGCTCTTCTCTAGCTGTGTGTTCATGTAGGTAATGTCACATTCCCTGTGGACTAACAAGTCAGCCCTTTCCCTGCTCCTGACAGTGGCTAGGTCACCAGGAGTATTTGTAGATTTTTAAAAACTAGGCCAGTGGTCTCTGGAGGATGCTGGTGAGTCTTTTAAAGGTTCTGCTACCTCGTCACCTCCTATTAAGCGTGAGTTTCTGAGATCTGTCCCTTTCTTTTGCTCTGGTTCCCTGCAGCTGGGCTAAATGGTTTTAATCTGATTAATAATTTTTACCACTAACTTCTAGAGTCAGTCAGTTGGATCTGTCTTGTTCCTGATTTCAAAGGGAAGTAGATCTAGTGGGCACTTACATCACCACAAGTGAACCTTCTGCTTCAGTCCATAGGACTAAAGACAGTATTTAGAAACAGTTAGATAAAGAAGGAGGGAAAACAGAATGGTAACTTCTCTGAACACTTTTAGGTTTTCTTTGGGAGACAGTTCTCATAACCTGGACCTAGATTGTGTCCTGCATCCTCAAGTCAGAAAAAGAGCAACAGCAGTGCTCACTGTGTACATTGTCACTCTTGAAATGTCCTGCCCACATCCACCACCTGCATGACGTTTACATGTAAAGTTTCCAAAACTCATTCATGTAGCATTTGCCACAAGGAAGTCTAGACTTTGGTGAATAGAAACCCAGCTCTGACCGATTCCTTATGATTTATCCCATGTCTGGAAGGATGCCACTAAAACACAGATGTCTCTGTACAAGATTTCTTACTGTGGAAGATTCTCTCTTTCTTTCTGATAACTCTGTGCATGATCTCTTTTAAATAAAAAACATTGATTCCATTTGAATTTGATTCTGTGATTGCAGTCTTTTAAGTTTTGACTCACCTTTTATTTTAACACCACCACTGAAACTAGTGAAAATATTTTTGTATAGATACCTACTGTTTGAGTAAGATCTTGGTGTCTTAAAATGGTTTCGTTGCTCTGCAGTTTAAATGCTTAATAGTCGCTTTATGGATTGATAAAACTGGAGAAACTACATTTGGTGTCTTTGAAACTTTTTTATGATTGATTATCTAAGAAGGCCTGGAGATTCTCAAAAACAGCTGCTTTTTTTAAAAAAAAAAATCCTATTGAAAGACCATGGGGCATGAACATAAAGTTTTCAGTGGTTTATAGCAAAAGAGACTGGAAACCAAAACAGACTTCTAAAACACATACATGTACATATATACACAGACACTTGTGGGTTTACAGAATAGAACCAAATCCAGTTATTTGGACTTTAACTCAATACCTGGTTCATGTAGCAGTAATTCATCTTAAAGGTTTCCCCTAATCTGTTTTGATCTCTTAGATAACACTTTGTGAGTTTAATTTTGTGAGTTTTTTGTTAGGAAGTAAGTTGAAGGTAATGGTAGCAACTTCTTGGGGTGCTCTTACCGTGAAGATTCCAGACCACTTGCTTAGAAATTCAGGATTCTGGGTGGGGAGTAGTTAAAAACAATTGTGGGCACTATACAAGAATTTTAAAAGCCATAATATATATCTCAAAATAACCAGAGTTTTGTTAGAAAAACAAAATTATTTTTTGATAGAAAAATAATACAAAATACAGGAAATAGGGAAGCAATAAAAACCTTTGGGCTCTTTTTCTTCCTTGCATTACTGATGTGGAAGGGCCTGTAGGTACACAAGAGCTAGGTCATGGATATTAAGATGAAGACATAGACTTGAATCTCCAGTTTAGTATGCAGGTTTAAGTCTATTTAATATTAGTAGTTTCTTAAGTTTTGGATTAAATGCTTTGGCAGGGAGACTTGGGATAAATTTTAAATGGTGTTTGTATTTACATGGTATAGGAATTCAAATGTTACTTTCTTTGTTAATGTGGTTTAAATGCTTAATGATGATGGAGGAGCACTGATGAATGCCTGTGCTCTTTTCTGCTTTTTGTACTGAAGATATTTCAGGCTGAGGAGCTTGCCAAAGAGGGTAGTAGGTAAAACACATGGCTGTAGTAGAGCTTAGCTGAAGAAGGGTAAAAGAGCATGTGGTGAACTAAGCAACAACAATTTTCAGCTCCATTGGTTTTTAAAGGAACACTTGCAGTTCAGCCTCCTTTGGGCAGCATTTTATTCAATCACCACTGCTAAGAAACACACTAGAGAGATCTCAAGAGACATTTTAGAATGGTTAGAGCTCTTCCCAAACAAAGTCCCTCAGTGCCTGTAAGCTTTTGTTACGAAAACTGAGATGTCAAATAATTCTCCAGAGTGTGTAAGGGCACTTTGTTAAAAGATCAAGAGAAAATTAGCTTCTTATATATAAATTGAGGATAAATGATTTTGAATGTGTAGTTGGGTTTGGTTTTTTTTTAAGGCATAATATTTTTGAAAATAGGATCCCATCTGTATTTTATGGCTGTGACATTTTAATTCCCATTATGGAGCTTATCACTGACATTGAACTCTACGAATGAATCAGATGTGAGATGTGTTCAAGACTTCTTGTTATAACTTGGTTTTATCATGTGTCCAAGAAAGTCTTTTAGCTGTTAAGTATGTATGATGAATATATGTTATCTGGTATGTACACTTGTTAATACCTATTTTACCTATTACCCTTGTTCAGTGGAATTTTAAGTTCTGGGTTTCAAGTCAATCAGTAGTATTGGTCACAGACAAAGTTCTGTGTGGAAATAGGGGAGTATCAGGATGTTAATTACTTTTTCTCAAGTAATTAGGCTTCTCTCAAAGCCTAAAGTTAAATAGTAACTTATTTTTGGTGGTTGTCATCACTAAATGATATTACAGTATGTAAATATATTTCTGTTTTCCAGGAGGTGGAAAAGCTGTCTTTTATGGTTAAATTGGTCTAGCTGAAACCTAAAGAAAAACAATATATGCCTCAGTATTGTCTGTGCTGCCCTGGGTTAATTAAACTTCACTCATCTTAGTGCAAATTTTGGAAAAAATACAAATATAGTATTTGTCTTTTATATACCTCAGTGTAGCTGAGGTCCCCTAAAGTCACAACTTTGTATCCTAATCCCATGAAGTCAGTTTCCTGATTTTTGGAATGGGCAGATTCTTGAACTGCAGTTACATGTGCCCATACCTGGGAATGTGGATGTAGGAAGGAAAGGCTGCTGTGTTTGCAAAGATGCTGGGTTTACTGTTTTTATTTACTCTGGATTACTACAATTTCCCTACTGGAATTCACTTGCTTTGCAGGCTGGACACTCGTCAGTTATCAGGAGGTCATTTGAGGTGGAATTCTTACGCATCTTACTCTTTGGTTCTTTATCCTGGAAGCTTCTGCACTTGTATCCATGTCTCAGTCAGGCTCCCTGACAGAGTGTGGAAAGCATGTGGGTCCTGCTGGGTGGCTGCAGTGTGTCTTGCTGGAGAGAACCACAAGACCCACAAAGCAGCAACTAAATGTCCCACAGCTATTTGGGATCATCCAACTTTCCCAGCTTGCCTATCCTGCCCTACACACACCAAGAAAGTGGGCACATTCCATTTTGGGAAGTTGCATATTGTTTTCTTTCTCTAGGTGGGCAAGAGAGTATTTGGCCAAACTCTTCAACAGAAAAGATTTCACTGCAAAACTCAAATCAGACACAAAGTTTTGTACAGTTTTAACATTCCACATTATATTTTTAGGACAGAAATCTAGTGACCTCTTCCATGGATTGTTCTGAAGTAACAGTTTTGGCTAGAGGCAAGACAGAATTAATGAACCATTTTTACAAAGGCCCTGCAGTGCCCTGTTTTCTGAGAGCTTTGCTCTTCAGAGGACTTGGTGTTGACACAGAGCTTGTTTGAAAGTGACTGCCCTTCCACTGCTCCTTATTATTTAAGGCTTCACACCTGTAGGTTGCTTGCTTTACTCTGATATCTCTGAAATGTTTTCTTTTCCAGCTGCACAAGTGTTTTAGGACAGGTGTTGTACTGAGAGGTTACTCAGCTGCAGGAGCCTGACTGTTCATGCAGTGCAGTGACTGCAGTGCATCAGCAGATCCATACTGCTGTGTCCTTATCTGTGTGTTCTGACTGCCTCCTTCAGAAATAGCATATTGATGGCAATGACTAGTGTTCAGACCTTGCCAATCAATACTAACATTGAATAAGAGTTAATTGACACAAATAACTGCATCTCTCGGTTTGTGTACAAGAATGACACCTTCCTGTGCTCTAATCAATAACAACTCCTTGTAAAGCACTGAAATAAAGCTACTTTCTCTATTTGACAGAGTTTCCCCAGGTGGCTTGGAGCTGTCTCTTTCATTGTGTCTCATCATAACAGATTAACTGGAATGTTACATATGAATTGCCTGTCAAGATGATTCCATCAGGCATTTCTTGGTAGTGTTTATCACTGTCATCAGTGTTGAGTCAAGATGTTCAGCCTTTGTCTCTTACTCTGTAGCCAGAAAAATGTAACAGTTTACTAGGTACAAACTTTGTTGCCAGCTAAATCCATTAGCTACTTCAAATACTAATTGCTAAAATAAACTTTTAATAACAAATATAATCAGTATTTGCCAGAACTGTTGGTTCTGGTTTGATGTGACAATTCCTGTGTATGTAGTGCAAAACATTGTTTTTCCTTTCACAGTTGAACAAAACTCAGATTGTTGAGTACTTGAGTAATTATTGCTTCAGTAGCTTATTTTGGTTTGAAGACTTGGAGATTTGAGGAGAAAAATGGGATAATATTGCTTTGATCATTACAAATTTATTTTATTAATTTTTAATACCTTTCTGAAATAGAGAAATACAAACAAATACTATAAAATATCTTACTGATAACTGCATTTTTAATGACCATTTTGAATATAATTTTGGGGAAATTACTTATTAGAATTTGAATTTTAACAATGACAAATACTTCTGCTTTCTCAAATTTTAGCCTTTTTTGGGTAACTATATAATTGCCCAAAGTAATTTTTTTAAAGTAATCTTACTGAGGAAGAAAACCCTGGATTTGAATTTGTTTCCAGATAGGAGCTTGCTGAAAATGAACTATCTGTCTGTGAGTGGGTATGAGTGACAGGGTATCTTCAATCTGGATCTGAATTTGTAAAAGGTCGTGGAAGGGAAACTGAAAGCAAGAAGGAAGCAAACTTGCCCTTCAGTTTAGCTGCTGACTGGTGCCATCTTTCTAAATACAATTAATTCTGCTGGCTCTTTTGGGTGCCTGTGTAGCCACAGCTTCGTTTTTGACTGTGACTTTTCCATGAAATTGCTTGTTTTGAACACCAAGGATCATGCCTAACTTGAGACAGCCATTCACAGATGAATTGTTTTAACACAGATTAATACTTGACTTACAGCAGATCTGGTTTTTTAGTCAGTTCAGCCAAAGGGCTCAGCTGATACTCAGTGCAGCAGCACTTTAGTTGAACACCCATGTGGTTCTTTATTCACACCTCATTTATATTTATATGGCTCTTATATTTGCACTGGCTCCCATTGCACAAGTTAGAATTCTGTATGTCCATTTTAAAAACAAGAATCATCAGAGGATTGTCACTGCCACCTTATAAAATTCAGTCTGTGTCCGTATCAGCTTTTACAGCAAATCTGGATCTGAAGCCAACAGGAGGGAAACTAAGTGTAAGAAGATCCATCTTTTTAGAAACTCATGTGCAGTTCTGGAGAATCTCCCAGTGGGTATGAGTGAGAGCTGGGCCCTCACAGCAGCCAGGACTATTTGTGAGCAACTTAAAAGAAACAGCTTCTGTTCAGTCTTCCCCATCCCACTTTCATATAAAAAAAAGGGACATTGGAAATTCTGCAATTCCTCCATTAAAAGATTACAAAAGCTTGAGAGCTGGTGAATTGCTCAGATACAGCTGTGATTGCTTCTTTATAACTCAGTGTATTAATGGTAGACATAAAATTCAGCTGTTAAAATCTGCTTACTTTTACTCTGAAATGTACTGATCTTTTTTAAAATTATTTTTCAGGTTAACAAACAGAAATATTATTCACAAAATGCCTGAATGGACTCTCATTGCTATTGTTTTGTTATCTGTGTAAGTACCTTTAAATGTCAAATATTCTTATGTGCAACTGTCTTATTAGCATATTGGAACAAGATGTAATTTTCAGGTAAAAGAAAAGAAAGGTTTCATGGAACCAACTGTGGAATCAACAGAAATATTTCTTTCATGCAAATGAATGAAATTTTCTTGACAAAACAGAATTGTCTCCCTTGCATCAAATGTTATCAATGGACAAATTTATGTTAAAAAAAGAAAAGCTAAGCTTTAGGGAGTTTTAAAGAGACCTTGCAGGATGAAGTAGGAGTATAATTCACCCTCTTCTATTTGCTGCTGACATCCATTCTTCCCCTCTGACATTAGGACAAAATGACATTATCACATTATTTGGATTTGGCATAACTGTTAAGCTTTTCATTTCTCATTTTGCTTCTTAATTTCTTAAAAGATTTCACTTTTATGAATAAACTCAAATTACTTCTATAAAGATACGTGTGCTTCTAAATAGGTATAAGTATTCTAGCAAACTTCTTTTAGAGGGGAAATCTCTTAGCAGGAGAATTCTTCCCAAGGAATACTGGGACCCGGTATTTTATTTTTGTGAGCATTAGCTTTGTTGGTTAAGATTGCAATACTACATTACCTACAGTCCTCTTTAACTTTGTTTTGCTTACTGTGGAATTAAATTCTTTACAGTGATTTCCCTAATGGGAAGCCTGATTGTATTACAGTGTCTTTCAGTAAACTTCTACACAGAAGCACGATCTATGAAAGTGAATACACTTGATGTGTTCATAGGCATCAAGTGAGTTCCCTGATCTGTATTTTGAAAATTCATGTACATTCTGAAGTTAGAGACACAAACTTTGCACTGTGTTTAACAGACACAAGTTGATATTAAAAGGTGAACTAATGTTAAACGTTGAAGAAATCACTGGTGGTTTCACAGTGTCAGGCTCTGCCTTCCATTAGGGTTAAACCATCAGCCATTCTTTGTATGTCTTGAGCATGAATTACGAGATTGCAAAAATCTTTATTGCAGAGTCTGTTCATTACTGCACTGCTGCTGCTTTTGGGCTTCCTGGGTCACTGGAGCCTGTAGGACAGAGAGGTACTTACAGGCATTCACAGGTCAGGAAGGATTGTGGGCCAGCCTCGTGGCATGCCCAGCCCTGCACTTACTTTCCTTGATATTACTTCAGTCTGACACATTGTTCTGGCTCTGCTGTCCCAAGGAAGTCGGGACCAGCAGGCATTAGAGCAGGCTTCAGCGAGCCTTACATCTGTGTCACCCAGCCAGATACCGCTCAAATGATTCATTAAATCAGAACACAGAAAGTAACTTTACTTGAATGCCTTGGCATGAATTTTTTATCAACTATAAGAACAAATCTTTTGTCATTTTTACTATATATTCTTATGGTTGAATTGGTAATTTGTGAAACAGATCTTATGAATTTTTCAAGTAGTTTCTGTACAGTTAAGGAAACGATGTCTCTTTTTGATCAGAAGTTAAAATATGTAGCTGGTCTCCGCATATGATGAGCTGTAAATGTTTACATAAGTAATGATTGTTTTACAGCTGCTTTAAAATGTTATACAAGTAGTAGGCAGTCCTCGTAGCAGTCAGTATAAGCAGAGAACCAAGTCTCTTTTTACCTTTACTTACTAAAGGTTCATCCCTAAAGAAATAAATGATAATTGATCATAAAAAATAGTAGATTTTTATTTATGATATTAGTGAAATCATAAATAAAACCTCTGCTGATCTCTGCTTACTGTAAGGTTCTTGCAAGCTCATGATCCTGAGATTTTTAACAACCTCTCTCAGTTGCCTCTTAGGAGAGAATGTGGAAGAATGTAGGTGGGATAGAATGAGTGTTAAGATTCCTCTAATAAGATGATGCATGTTGCATTACTTCCAGAAAGATTAAAGTAGAAAACTTAATTATTTGGAAATTCTAATCAAACTTGAGTATTTAGTGGAAGCCGGGACTGGGAAAGGCTGCTGAGGACCTGGACAACCCCTCACAGGTCCTCACTCAGGCCCTTTCTCACTCCTGCAGTCTGTCAAGGACTGTCACGGAACCTGTCATATATTGCTAATAATTCTCTTTAAAATAATTACACCCCATTTAAGTATTTTCCCTTAATTGTACTGAGACATTATGCACATTGTAGCACAACTAATGTTATTTAGATCATGGAGTTGTGTGGGGCCTGAGTCAGAGTAGGTCTTTAGTAGCTTCAGTCACTTTCACATTTATTCACAGTTCTTGACCTGGTTTCAGACATAGGACGACCATTTTACTGCCAACACTAAGCAGTAAAGCTGCATAAGAAACATCCTGGAAGAGGATAATGCTTCCTCTTCCCAGGTGGGTGCCAGACCATACTACAGGTACCCATGGTGCAGGGATTGCAGAAGGCAGAGTGAGCGTGGGTTCAAGGTATACCTCAAAAAAATCTAACAAATATTTTTTTGTTTTGTATTAAAGGGGGCCAAGTTGTTTTGTTTCAAGTAGCAACTGTTGGGACTTCACTTGCACCCTATTTTGTGCATCAGTGTTGTGGCTCACCACTTCCTTCTCAAATACACATGGCTAGTGTGTGCTGAGGACTTGGTGTACTTAACTTCACAGTGCAGTTTCAGAGTGCCCCAACCCTTTTTGTGATAAGGGACTGGACAGAATAACTGTTAGCATTACTGCTGCATTGAATTCTAGTGTATTATGATATGAGCACGCTCTCCTCTCTTTGGTTGAGTGTGCACATTAACTCTCTTTAGCATACACCATGATGGGTATCACTATTCCTAATTCTGGTGCTTAAATTAGACCCTAGGCACACTTCATCGTCTGCAGGTCCTTGAAAAGCTGCTGAAAGTACTTACATGCCCTTGAGTCTACTAAAGAAACCTGGGCTTCTCATTCATTGAAATAAAGTGCCTGGAACTGGATAGTGTGGCATGTCTCAAAGTGTAAAATGTTGGAGATTTCAACAGTGGAGTATTTCATGTTCCTAGTGAACAGTTGGATTTATTCAATCAAATTATTGTATAAAATATGAACACAGCCAGTCTCTGCCTTTATTGAAAATCTAGCCTGAGGCATTCCTATGAATATAGCACATTCAGCAATGCTGGATTGACCTTGTTAGAGTAGTTGACAGCCAGAGATTTATATTCCAACAGTGGTATTCATACCTGTCGTGGCGTGGATGACTTTTAAAAACTATCTGTACATCAAAATTCTTAATTATTTGTAATTTGTAGTAATTTTGGTATTGGTGGATTTTGGTTTCTTCCTATTACATCATTTAGTAATGTTAAATAGAATTTTTTGTTCTAGTAATAGCTGCTTTATAATGTATTGTAAACTAGAATGCAGAAGTTGTATCTTTTTCTGCCAAAGAACTTTGCAAGATACCAAATGAAGCAGATAAATAGATACAAATACAGTAGTTCAAGAAAGAATGGAGAAAGCAGTGGGAAGATTGGTTGCTATACAAGCGTGGGCACTTTCTGTTTTTAGTGTATACCCCTGGCACAGACTAATGGAAAGCTTTCAAGATATTTTCAGGAAATGTCTGCTTTCATCTTACTTATCTGAGCTGGCTGGTTCCAGTGAACTGTGGTCAGCTTCATCTGCAAAGCCTATGCAGGAGGTTCCCCCGCTAAAAGCTTTGAAGCATTTCAAAATGTTCTGGGATTAGTTTATAAGCATTTGGCTGCAGTATTTAAACAAACTCAAAATGACCATGATCACCAAACAAAAGCCATCATTATATGTGTGCAGCCACTTTAGATAAATGTGTCGTGTGGAGATGTACTCTAGAGGTTTACTCTCTTGGACATAACTGGAGAATCTTGGGTTCAAGGATGTGTTTTTACTCCTCTGCACACGAGAGCACATCTATTGCTCAGCACTGACATTTCTAAATCATTTTAAGAGGAATTTAGATGTTTCTGATATCACTACTGTGTTCCTATCTGAAAGTGTGTGAATGTTTGAAATGGATGAATCTAATGCACAAATACATATAGGATATGAATCAGACTTGCAGAGTGACTCTTTCCTACAGAAACCACATACAAGTCAGCTGGATGGTATTTTATTTAGCATGTCTGATGATGGAAGTTTGGTTTCAGCTGAGAAAAATCATTTCTCATTAACCTAGAAATACAATTGTTTCCCATTTTGAAACAAAGCTGAGCTTGCAGGACTAATAATCCAAAGAGTCTTTTTATAAAAGCATTTGAATGTGGTTATAGTGTTGTGTTTATCTGTAGAGTTATAATATTGTGTGAAACAGAGAAAAGTCAACTTTGTCTTAATGCATTAAAACATGTTCTTCCCTTTGTGTCTTAATTTTAGGTTGTCATTTGGTAAGTGTGAATTCAAATATGTTTTCTGTTAAGTGGTTCTTTAGTCTTTTAAGCAGTTTTTTCTGTTAAGCTTGCTTACTTATCAGCAATATCTAAGCAAACTTGAAGCTGCTTATTTGGCATATTATGGACATGATCAATATCATCTTAGTTCTTTCTGGCATGTTCCAGAATCAATTAGGAAACATACACAGAACAGTGCCATGAAGAATTTCAGTATTGTTAATTGGGATATTAGTCAGTGCCAGTTTTAAAATTACTTAAATATCTTCCTCTTTCATAAGGGAGAAAATACAAAAAATCTTAATGGTTCCCAAGAAGGTGTTTCTCCTGAAACAAAACCCCCAGTGTTGGTGCAGTGCTGTTATGCAGGAAGTGACACCGTGAGTCTCACTGCAGCCCATACAGCTGCACTCCTTTGCATGCTGGTATTTCATGGGTAGCCTTCTGAAGGGGATATTTGGATGTGCTGTGTATCTTCCATGTATGCCCAGCACAAACTCTCTGAGTCCAGGATAATTGGTTCCTCTTGACAGTGCTGGAGCTTGGCTTCATCAGCAGGAGTGGAGCCTTAGCACACGCTGTGTCCTGGACTCCTGATGGATTGAGGAGGGTTGGCTCAGAAAGCTGCCATCTCTGCAGCTGCCAGCTCTGCTGCCCAGTGCAGGGGAAGAGCAGGGGCATGGCTGTCTGCCAAGTGTCTTGGAAATCCCTCCAAGAGATAGAAATCTGCATGTTCCCAGCAGCTGTATGTGTGGGCATTCAGACTGACATCATGCACAGCCAGCAGAGCTGGTGTGCAAAGTGCATCACCAGATATAAATTGTCCTTTGTGGTGGTGTTCTGACAAATCTTTTTGTTAGAATCTAGAAAGACTTTTATATGAAACATCATTTTGGGTGATCTGCTTCAGTCTGTTGACTACTTTATATTCCAAATATACTTGTGAATTAAGAATATTAAGAATACTTTCTTCTGACACTTCATTTTAGCCTTTTGTGTGAGTGAGTTGTTGCCACTTGTGTTTCAACCTCTGACACAGCCTGCTAGATTTCAGAAGGCTGCTTCAGCATGTTGACTCATTGGGGAGCTGACTTGGTCAGTGGAGTTCATGTCCCATTGAACTTTATGCCACAACTATGATCAAGCAGATGGAAAAATTGCCCACAGAGAGAACTGTTTTAAACTGATATTTCTTTAAAAGAACAAATCTAGATTTTTTGCAGAACATGTCTGCAGCATGGTACATGTTCATTTCCCATTCCTCCCCACCAGAGAAAGTGTGCTTTAATTGGCTGGGGACAAACATAACCACCTAGCATGTGGAAGCTTATTGCAGAAAGTGCAAAGTATGTATATGTGTAATTTCATACTATGGGTTCCAAACCAGCATCAGTGCAAAAAGTGCAGATGCTTAGTTGTTTAGAGACTTGAGATGCCAGCACGTTTCATTTTGATGTATACCACACACCCTGTGTTCCACAGAAATGCACATTTCACTCTCTCTTCCATCCTCTGTCCATCTGAATATTTGAAGAAGACACTGAATAGATCTAATAAACTCATCATAAAACTCAGTATTTCTGAGATGAGGTACTGTAGTTTTTAAAAAGTTAAAGAATAGTTGAGATTTGTCTGGCTCTTCATATTTGTTCCAAACCTCACTATGTATTCTGCTGGGTTTAGACACATGTTTAGTTCAGTGTACTTTCACAAATCAGTGTTAATAGTGCTCTTCTGCTGTAGAGCTGGTAAGATTGAGATTAAGGGTAGAAAACTGATTTACTGGACATCATCAAGGTGGTAGTAGATTAGGAAATAAAACAAGCAGGAAAAGGGTTTGTTTGGGGTTTTTTGTTTGGTTTGTTTCTTAAACCTACTGTGTGCTGTTACTTCTGGGAAAAGATGCTTAAGAATCCATAACTTTCAGGGATTTCTAAGAACCTCATTTTGAGAGGTCCAAAACCATGCTGGTGTTTCCTTTCAAAATTGGGAAAGACAAATAGAAAAGTGTTGAGATTGTTGCATTTAACTTCTGAATAAAAAATATTGGGACACAGTGTAAGCAAGGCTATTCCTGGCGAGTTTCTTTACTCAGCTGCACTATTCCAGGTGCTTGATCTGTATACTGGACTGTAATCAAGTTTCAATGTTAAAAAGTTGTGAAACTAAACTATGATCAATTTTATGATCATTGTTTCCCTAGTAACTGAGCACAGGTGAGTACATTTTATAAAGTCAAGTATTGACATTATTTACCTAAGCATATTGCATTGTAGCTGTTCTAACTTACTGTAAGTTAGTATATTTTATTCTTTTTTGATTTTTTTTTCCTTCCTACATATCACTAAGGACATGAATTGATAGGAGTATCCATATGTGGAAGAATGAAGTTTAGCACTTGCAAAAATTGATAGATACAGATATATATGTATGTGTATAAAGCAACATTTAATTCATAAAATGTATCAGGTTTGAAGGCATCTTTTAGATAGTACATTGTTCCACTGAATGTGCACAATAATTCATACAAAGGTGTGTATTTTACAAAGCACTTAAGAGGTTCATGTTCTCAAAAGCTTACATTTTAGTATTCTTTAATCCAAGATTTACACCTCTGCTAATTTCATGTAGCTAGTTAATCCAGATACTCCAGTGGCATAGACTCCAGTATTTGAGAGGTGTCACAGGAAGACTTTGTGGAACATAAAAAGGAAAAGAAGACTGAAAAAGATGAGAGGACCAATTTTTAAATATATTTTAAATATACTAGATTTGAAATTTTGACTAAGTTAAAAAAGAGGGGGAAATGGAAATAAATTATCAAACTGAGAAGTACCTTTGATCTGTCAGCTGGTTAGCAGGAAACAGGCTTCAAATAAATGGAGCTCTTTAAACAAAGTTTGTCCTTGAAATGTGTACATAAGAAACTTAGAATTGTTAGGGAAAAACAGCTGATAGTGATTTCTTCTGAGTTCATATTAGGAACTTTTTTTTTTTTGCCTTGGCATGCTGATAACCTAAATTAAAAGTTTGTGGAAAAAAATCCCTGTATGAATGCAAGGGCTTTAAATGGCACACAGTATTATGCACATTCTAATGCTCTGTGTCTGTGAACTAACTTTGCAGACATCCTTTGGAATATGGCAGTGTAGACATGTGCCACACTCCATTTGTTTTTTAGGAAATCATCCCACAATATCTGGTGTACCAAATAGTGAAACCAAGTCTGATTTGCCAAACTGTAGAAGAGAGCTCTGGATAAGAAACTGTAGACAATATTGAGCTGGTGTTGGTGCTTCCTTAGTCTTCTTGCCTGGCTCGAGGTCTTTCTAATCCACTGTTAAAGAAATCTGGAAATGCTGTTTTGCATATATTTGCCCTAGTAATTGTTTTTTCCAGACCTATATTATATTTCTGTTGATGGCAGTCTTGGTCGTCGTTTAAAAAAGACTGTCTTTAAAAACAGGTATCTGAAATATCACTGTAAGAGGGGCAAATAGAACCATTCCATATTATTATTGGGGCTTTAAAGGAGTCATGGATGGGTCCTGGAATTTTTATCACTGCCATTGTTATTAGCACAATATTTCCAGAGTATTGGCTGTCATCTTTCTTATTAGACAGGATAAGGGTTAAAAACAGCAATCACAGAGTACCTAATGAAGCCAAGTGCTTTGTGTTACAGGATCAGCATAATGCTAGCAAATTTTTGCAGGCAGTGTGATGTCATTTTCCACCTGCTGAATGTTAGTTCCTTTCCTGGACAGCTGCTGAGGGAACCGGCTCTGTTCTGTGTGTGCATATAAAAGGCAAGACATTTGCTCAGAAGGAACATTGTAAGAATGAGAGAAAACTGTTTTAACCTTTCCACTATGTGAGAAAACCCAGTGGAAAGGTTAAAATAATTGTACAAAGCAATAGACTTCTAAATTTTGTCTCAACTGGATAGAAACTGTTGCTATTGTGTTTATGTGCTATTGGTCAGTCATGGGAAGCTGATACATGGGAATAGTAAGAAATGCCATTTTCTAGTTACTTTCTGAGAAGAGTTGTATTATATAATTAATTATGTTATGGCAAAATAGTATGAGTGATGTGAACTGAAAGTTTCAGATGCTTAGCTGATTTTTGAGGCATTTAAAAATTTTTTGCAGTGAATTGTCTATAGAATGTACATTCTGAGGCCATGTTGCCTGCAAGTACAGATCTGAAATGGCACCAAATGGCTGTACTGAATTGTCACATCATTTGATGAAATCTCACCATGAGTTCTTTGAACACATTCTTTTGGGTGTTCCTTTGCATTAGACATTTACTTTGCCTGTAAAATTAATTACTGGCCTAATGATAGAACTTTTTTTTATATATATGAAAAAGTTTTTAACTTATCCTTCATTAAAAGCCAATGGTCCTCTATCTTACAGGAGTTAATATTCTGAGTCTGAATTTATTTGAGTTTTTTTCCTTTTCTGTGTCTTTTTGTATCAGTGCAACATTACTATAAAATTTTTTCATTGCAGGATCTTTGCAGTTATACAGCTGCCTGTTAAAAATAACAGCTAGCTGCTGATGGAGTGATCCTTAACTTTCGAGGGAGAGGTAGAAAGGGGCATAAACAATACATCCTGATGTTCATGCAAATTGTTTGTTAGGTTAAAAAAAAATCCAAAGATCCACAACATTTGTATTTTCATAAATCCATTTTAAATTAATAATTTCTGTACCTGATAAGGTAGCTCTAAGTCTATGGCCTCAACTCTTCTCTTCTGCATAGTTTAATTAAAACATCTAAATGCCTTCTTATGCAGCTTAATGGAAAAAGAAGTGACTACTCATATGGAATGTTAGAGTAGACCCCGCAAAGTATTTTGCAAATGTCACTGGCCTTCCAAAGGCCTTGTGAGGAGGGCACAGTGTGCCATGAGGGAGCTGTGCTGCACAGGCTGTGCCCCAGTCACTGCCCACTGTCCTGGCAGTGGTGGGCTTTGGGCTGCTGCAGCTTCAGCTGTGCCCCAGCCTGTTCCCTCAATAACCAGCAGCCTGTTTGGATACAAATACCTCATGGGGGGAGGATGGGGGCAAGAACGAAAGAAGGAAAAGCAGATCCATTGTCTTTTTTTTCAGTTGATAACAAGCACTCCCATCAAATGCTTAGATAACCCCTGCTACTGTTAGAAAGGCTTTCCTTTTACTGTTAGTCATATCCATGTGCTACACCACAAGTGAAATGTTGGCCCCATTAAAAGGGAATGGAAGTTGACTTCTCTGGACAACTAAATGAGAAATGTATGCAGAAGGTGAACTTCACATGAAGAAAAAAATGTGTTTTGCTTAACTATATACATAAACATGTATCAAAGAACATAGTTATTGAAGACAATTGTAGAAGCTGCACAGGAAAAAATTAAGGTAGGGGAAACAATTAACAAAGTTAACTTTTGAATGAACCTTAATTTTTGCTGTATACTTGGATTACATACGAATTCCAGCCATTGAGTTTGAATCACTGTTGGTAGCATTGATTTAAATGTAGTGGACAAAAATTTTAAAGCATGAATAATTTAGTTTCTGTTGCCATCAGAGGATTAAAGTGCCTGTGCTGGATTCTGTGGACAAGTCAGTACACAATAATGAAAGGAAGTTAAATAATAAATAAAACATAAGTTGCACTTCAGTTACAAAATTCTTGTCTTTATGATGAGAATAGGATCTTCAGGCTATATTTAAAACTAGACCAGAAGTGGCTTTTTATCTCAGTAAGAAAATTGCTTGTTTATTTCTGTCCGCTATTGCTGTTCAATACTGTGGGCTTTAGAGTGTTTTATCTTTCATTAAGAAAGTATGATACAGAAATATACTGGGGGAGATTACAGACAACTGCCCCTGAATGCCAGTTTCCTCTTTGACTGATTGGATGTGGTAACAAAAGGCCCCAAGTAGAGACTAATTGTAGAGTTGCAAGTGACACTGATCATAATTACTTTTTTCCAGTACTAGTACAGTTTTATTTAAAAGACTCAATTCCAAAGATATGTTTAAATACTTTTGCATCTTGTTTATAAGTTAGATGCTTCCAGTTCAAGATTGTCTGTCAAATATTAATGTGTTCTAATGGAAATTGTTCACTCTGGAGACAGCCTTTTGCTTTTAAGGGTTTGGGGTTTTTTAATGGTGAGTTTTTTAAATCATGCTCAAACTAAAGTTATAAGAAACAAGTAGGGTTTGGGGTTTTTTTCACTGAAACTGTGAACATAACAGCTAAATGACCTAAGTTGAAACTGTCATATTTTTCTAATTTCTGAACATATGTTTAAACATAGTAATTAAGTGTAACCACTTAATTACACCGAAGTTAATGATTTTTTTAAGCTCCCTAGTGTTGCATCTTTATGTTACAGCTAGACTTATATTGTGCTTCAGATCAGCTTTCTGTCCAATACTAACTTTGGCCTGATGATGCACCATGCTTTGGGATTTAAGATACTTTACCAACAAAATTGCAGTGCCTAGACAAGTGTACTGTATCTAGTGAGATACTGGAAGTGAGAGATTCTACCTCAAATTAAGCAAACAGCCAGTGTGTTGTGAAGAACATACAAAATTACAGTGATGGTTTCAACTTAGACTGTCCAAACATCTGAGTGCCTTTGGGTAGGAATTCATGAACTGGATAAATGCAGCAAGTGCTGGAGTTCAGCTCATCAGCTGAAGCTCTGTTATAAGTGACTGGTACGTGGCAGCATGGCAGTTGTATGTACAGGCAGATGGTCTGTGGGCTGCAGTGCACATCCAATTCACTGAGTTTTATTGCTGATGTGTAACACTTGTTGCATTGACTCAGTCTAGCCAGTTGTCTTGAACAAAACAATTGCTTTTGTTTAATCAGTTGTGTTGGAGACTTCCTTAAAAGGAATATAACCAAACTGGAAGCTAAAAGTATATTCTATAAAACTTCTATATTAAAAGAAAGGCATTCCTGATTACCAGCATTTTATTGCATTGCTAAGCCCACCAAATCTGTAACATAATAGTGCAAATATATTTGGAGTGTTAAAAAAAAAAACAACAAAAACCACAAAACCAAAACACCCCAGCCCTTCTGTGTTGATGCAGTAGAACCCATTAGAATGGCATGGTTATCTGCATGATTATAGCTAGAGCAAGAGTCTATTGGTCAGAGGTTTGTTGGCACCCTTGTAGCACATATGCAGTAGTCTGTGTCTGTGGTTTTGCTAGGGAAGTGGGAAAAATGCTGCCCATAGTGCTGCCAGCTCTTGCTTCATTTCTGTGTTCTGAAACAAGTGTTAAGGAAGCTTGTGTGGTCATTCATTGGTTCAGTTCCATCATTCTGATAGAAAACTAGTTGCCAATGATCCTGGTTATGATGATCTTAAAAAAATAAGTCTTAAGTGACTAAAACAAAAGGTAGAAAAAACCCCAACCCATATGTTGTGGTGGTTAAGAGTCTTATTCACCTGTAACTGGCAGAAAGATAACTTATTTTCCAAAGCTTACTTTGGAAAGAGGGGTAGTGCTTGCCTGTTCCATCATTCTCTTTTATACTTCTGTTCTTGTTCAAGTTCTAAGCATATCAAACAAGGTAAGGGACTTAAAATTTTGTGTTTTGATCCATGGCTTCTGCCACAAGCAGAGGCTTTTACTTCTTCAAGCTCCTAATGTAAGAAAAAAATCCAAGATGACTGGCAATGCTTGTGTTTTTCTAGGAGGAGCTTATTATTAGTCTGAGAATTAGCATATGGCTTTTCTTCATGAGTATACAAGTGCTTTCCTTATATTGGGGCAATTTATGTGCACTCAGATTCTCAACAATTTATGTATCAGTGACCAATTTTGAGCAGTGGAAAAGAACCCAACTCTTGTGTGGTTGTGTTTTTATCCCTGTTTTCAGGTGTCTGTTTCAGAGACCTGTAACTGACTGGTAACACAGTGGTGGCTTCAGAAATTTTTAACTTTTTCAAAGGGAACCACAGCATTCATCTCAAAGCTTCAGAAAGCTTTCCCTGAGATCCAGTAGCTGAGGGAAGATGGTATTGGACAATTGGTTTGGGTTTTTAGAAAGAATATTCCCACCCATGGATAGGAAATGCCAATTAATGCTTTTAACTACATAAAAGTTGTATCTTTTCTGAATGTATTCAGCTGTGTTGGTAATGGTATGCATAGATCTAAGAACATGTTCTGCACCCTACCATAACAATTAATGAAACTTATTCCTAAAAATAATTGAGGTTGAACTCCCAAATATACTTGCAAATTATTTTATAAGGCAACTGATTGATAGAAAGCTTGGGTCTTGAGCTGAAGCATTGAAACTATGTAAACATTTTGTGGTAGCCAGATGTCCTTTAATAGCTTGATAATAATTGATTATTCTTCCCATGAATTTCACTTCAGTGGGTTTTTTTCTTGAATATATAACATATGTGGAATAGCCAGCAAATACAAATTGTATCAATCAGGTACAGTTTGACATTTTTAACACTTTTTAAACGTTATGAATGCCTGTTTACCATATGGTGTAAGTGGGTGTGCAGGAAACGACATTCTCATCAAGTCTGATACACTACTTTTCCATGATCTGAGCATGGACATTTCCTTTTAGTAGCTCTTGCTGAAGGCAAGCCTTAGAAGAATGGGTGTGTAATTTTGGACTAACATTTACACTTGTGTACTTCTGTGGGTGGTTATTTTAAAATCAATTCATGCTTTAGCTTTTCTTATTTTTATTTGACTTTATTCATAAAAGTTTGTTCCAGATTAATGCTGCAACATTTGAAAAAGGTAACAGAAAAGCAAAATTTATATTTTCTTTCCACTGGTGCACTAGCCAGCTGTTACTATTGTGATCCCAAGTCTCCTATTTCCTGTTTATATTGTACATCTGTAGAAGATGCTGCAGACTTTCAAGGGAATTCTACAATCTTTGAACTGAAATCCTGTGTCATTAAATTGAATTAGTCATCATAGTTCCTTCAGAGATAAGATCATTGTAATTTTCTGTGACTGGAAAATACTGATCCCAAATGCTGTTCTGGCTTGTTTGCATACAATTCAGGTTTAATTCAGTGAGGCAGTCCCTCAATACTCTCTTGTGCAGTACCTCAAATGTACATTGGACCACTGTTACTTAAAGCATGGAACTTACCTTTCCATGCAAACCAGCAACTTGTGCTTGCCCCCTTCTCAGACAAAAACTTCTGCTGCAACAGCCACCTGAAACTAGAAAAGTACTCAATGATAACTACTTTTCAAATGACAAGTTGAAGCATCATTTAAAGGTCAAAAGGACACATTTTCTAAGAGAAAAATGTTTGTACATATATTAACATGTTGCCCCATCAAGATGCAACTTTTAACTAATTGCTACAGACTTGCACATGCCTCTCTGAAATTACCTGTTGATTTAGTCTCTTGCTTATCAGATAATCAGTAGCTTGATTAGTTTAAAACAAAGTTCAGGTAAGAAAAAGAAAATTGATCCATGTCTAAAACTTATTTTTTAAACTTCCATTTCTCAATATTTAATGGCTGACAACTCTGAAAATAGAAATATACCTTTTTCTTTCTTTCTTGGTGTAAGCTATAATACCTGCTCTTTAAACCATGTGTCTTAAATAGGGTCTGACATTTAGGACATGCTTGTAATTCATGAAACTATGTAATATCACCAACTGCAGTTCCAAAAAAAAAAAAAAAGCATGTGAGCTTCATGGTAATAAATATTTTGGGGTTTTTTGGAGTATTCCTTCAAATGGCACAAGCCTTCTGCTGTTTTTGAAAAATAATGTCCTTGTTAATATCCTCTTAAGCCCATGGCGGGACTAAGAAAATTCAGATAAAAATGCATGTAAATCTACATCATGGCCAGGTGTAACAGCTACTGTGCACCAGCACTGAGGAAGTCATGACTGTTTCTGCCACCAGTCTTTGTTCATATACAACCTGCATAATTCTGAGAAGGGTGAATTGAAGACCAGTAGAAATGCATCTCCTGCTCTTCCTGCCGCTATCCCTGTCTCCCAGCCATCAGCCTGCAGTGGTTGCTCTGATCCTCTCTGAGCACTGATAAACCTCACCTGCCTGCCCTGCACAGGGGCTCTGTCACCAGCCCAGGGAGGAACCCAGCACCTCCCAGCAGGAAGGAAACAACTCTGCCATGATTCTGCCTGGCATGAAGTGCACTACAAAACCCAGTGGCCTCAGGCCAAAAATCACCAACTTAACTCTGAATACTTCTCTTTTATATACATTTGGCAGAGTTTATGCTTAAGTCATTTTTTTTCTACAACTTACCCTTACTTTAAGCATCTCTGAAAGTCCTTCTCACCAAGTGTCAGTGTTTGAGAGCTGAACTGCTTAGCTAAAGATACATACTGAAATGGAATCCAGAAAGAAATGGGAAGTAATTTTAACTCATTAAAAGTTTAAATTTTTTAATTGATTTTTTTGGGTAAGTTTATTTTTTTCATTAAGGGATTCTTATTTATTATGTCTTGTAAGGTCCTTTGTTTTTCTTTTGTCACTCTTTTTGCTTAATTTAAAAGAATCTTCTCTTATATGCAGCTTTTTTCAAGTGGAGGTGGTCTTAATACCAGTGACTGCAAGGAGATTGATCCCAGCTGTTACTCACTTGAAGCCTTCCTGAGCTGGGAAGTTTTTAGGAAGCTGTAGACTATCATGAATTTCTTATTAAAAGTACATCATTGCACAAATGTATTCTAAAATAACTCTTGTGTGTGTGGTGTCGATGGCACTGTTTATCTACAGTATTTGAGACAAAATAACTCTTGCTGGGATAGGAGTTCTTGTTAAGTGATCTCATCAGTAATCTTTGGAGTTTCTTAATAAACAGCATAAGCTTCACTACTTGATTTTGTTCGTTAAAGATTTTTTTTTTTATATTTGGGCCTAGGAAGATCAGCTATTACTACCTTTGCAATAGAGTTAGGAGAAAAAGGAAGGGCTTTAGGATAAAAATATATTTGGATAAATTAAAGGGCAAATGAGAACTAACAGCTCAGTATTTTCCCTCATCTGCATACAGATATTATATATGTAGGTGATCTGCATAGTGGTGCTTCCTTCCAAACTGAGGAATTTTATATCTCTTTTATATTTTAGTCATATGAAGAAGTATATAACTGTGTGACTGTTTAGGAGCTTTTTGGTAAAGAAATAAATGACTGGGATCCTTCCTTTTATATCTGTAATTGTACATGCTGCACTTTGTTCGTTCTGACATCTGTCTACATTATATAACATCTATGTACAATTAATTAGAGGCACACAAGCTACTCTCATTTTTTCTAATTAGATTTTTTTAATTTACTACATACTAATAAAAATCATATTTTGGTACCACTTATATTGTATGTCATACACTCTATTATATACTGTAATTAATCAAATGTGACATTATAAGCTACTTTTCTTCAATACAGTTGTTTGAACTCACAAGCTTTGCTTTTTAACATCTGCCACTTAAAAGTTGCTTTACTGTATGAAATATGTTTGGGTTTTTTCCAGATTGTCAGAAACAACTCCACTTTTCAAGAATACTCAGACAAGCCCAATGTACACACAGTTCCTAACCACATTACTGGAAGAGCTGCATTTGAAAAATGAAGATCTGGAAAGTTTAACAAGAATATTTAGAATGGACTGACAACCTGAATGGTCAGTCAACTTGAAGCTACCTTGTGTCTTAAAACCAAGCTGGTTAACCACGGGTTTAATTTTCAGCATTTTGTAAGTAAGTATGGTAACTACAGATTGTATCAGCTGGAGCAGAAAATGTGTGAAGCAAATTTTAAAGTAAAGCAATATGTATGGTATGGAAATGAGTGTCATCATTTTGTCACTTACAGTAAATGCTAGCTGCTTACTTATCACACTAATCTTTTGATAATGTATGGTTGGTTTACTGCAATTTTGACAGGAATTTTTACTACCACAATTTATTTAAAAAAAAAAATCTGCGTGGCCACAATGGCTAAGACTCAGCAGGTTTTTTTCAATTATTACAATGAAATTTGTGATGTAAAATTGAGTTAAGAGCCACGTATTTTTTGCATAATCTTGAGATTACATTTTGCCTTCCAGGTAGGACAAAAAATTTAAGAGCAAATACCTTACTTATGTTGATCATACTCAATTGATTCAATGAGTATCGCATTATAGTATCATTACTGATCTCACTCCTTTGTTCCCCACAGAATAACACGATCGTCTTAGCATCTACCACTACCTGAAATACTTGCACAGAGAACAAAAGAACACCTTCAGTTGTTTGAGCTTTTTTAAATGAAAAATGAAATTTAGAATTAACTGTATTACTTGCATTTCTGCTTTTTCATTTCCTTCCTATTGGTAAGAATTTTGAAGTCTTGTGAAGAAGCTGACTCACCACAGTTGTTCAAGTTAAAATATGGATCACCTGAAAAGTGTTTAAAAGCAGTAGAAAGGAATGTGGATTGGTTTGTTTTTTCTTGGTTTGGAAATTTTCAAAGTTTGTCTGCAGGGATCAGGGAAGGGAAAAGGTGTGTGAGCCTTGGATGGTAAGAGCAGTGCTGCTGACATTTTTCCAGTTGCCCTCGGGCATGGAGCAGGAACCTTTAACGACAACAGTACACAAATGTGTCTGATTCATAGTCTGTCTTGCTATTTCTAAGAAAAGGGGTAGTCCTTGAACTTGTGTAAAAGTTATTTTTAAACACACTCTAGTTATTACTAATTTGGACTTTTAAAATATATTTTGATCACTAATTTTTTTTTGCTTTCAGTAGTTAGTAATTTCCTTTCAAAGAGTTGTGTTATTTAGGCTGTGTTTGGAATTGCTTCCATCACTGATTATAAATTGCACTTTAAAACTAGTCCATGTCAACATCCACTAGTAATTCTTAATGATTCCATAATATGTCTTATTGCATAGTTCTCAGTTCATAGAACACTGTATTTTGAGACTTGAGAAGAAAGTTGTAACTGACACTGCAGTAAATGCCAGCACTAGTTAAAGCTGAGGCAAGCCTTACCAGGGCTGCTACACATCCACTCCATTTAAAAAACCAAAGTTTATTCCTTTGGTTTGCTTCTGTAATTGGACACCAGAAAGGAACTCTACACTTAACTAGTTCACTGCAGTGTAGTTCCTTCATGATAATCAGAATAAATATGTAAATTACCCCTGACACACAGAAGCTCATGCAGCTTTGCCATGGAAGCTTCATTGTGCAGTAGACTTTATTTAGGAGACACTTGACTTTTCCAAACTTAGGTTGTAATGGGAAGCTACGTTCAGTGTAAGTTGTAAAAGCAACAATTTAGAATTAGGATAACCTTTAATGCAGAGTTACAGCTATGCATTTTTCTAAGTATGCAGCAGGGGAAAAATACCCATTATGATCAGAGTGTGTCTGATACAAAATTTATAAAAATTACTAGATCGAAGTTATGTTCATTTTGTACCTTGATGGGAAAAGTTTACTTGATACATACAGAGAGAAGGGTCAAGACTTCACCAAAAGATAAACTTCTATAGAAGACTTATAATAGGTATGATACTCTGAGCAGAACTTAAACCTTGAAGTTATATTTATTCACTTCTGATTTTGGAAGTTGACTAAATTTCTATTTTTAGCTACTGGATTCTGAGCAAGCCATTATCCTGTTCCATGCATGTTTACCTTGGGGCACAAAGATTACTTCACAACAGTTCTATCATACAGAGTACATCTAGAAGGCATTACAAATGTACATTGTACCAGGAATGTGACTGTGTTTCATCAGGTTTGATGGCTCTCATTTGGAAAGTTTTTACACTTCCTGTCAGTTGTGTGATTTTTTTAAATTTTATTTTATTTTAGTTATTATTAGGCTTGGTCTTCAGCACCTACTGTGTAGGAAATGTATGATCTTGTAATAAGAATGAATAGGTTGCAGGCTCAAAGAGCTCTTTATCAGGGTTCACTATAACTGCTTTTACTGTCTGCCTCAGCAGCTCAAAAAAGTAACCTTTCAGGATTTTTGCATCTCTTCTTTCACTGCTGTGTAGCAAGCTCCCCAGTTCTTTTCCTTGCCCTATTAGAACAAAATAACATTTCTCCAGCCATGAGGCCAGAATAACGTTCTGTAGTATGCTGGGATATTCCCTGAAGGGATATTCTTCACTTACTTGTGATGATTTCATCTCCATTAGACATGAGTAACACACATGTAAACAAATGCAGAAAATATACATATATACCCAGTACTTGTTAATAGGAGAGAAGCTATAGACTCATCCCAAAAGGACCTTTCAATACAGTCAGCCTTAACTGGTGTATAAAAATCACAACTCAAGTACCAAAAATTCATTTATGTCATTCTTTTATAAGCATGCTTTGTAACAGACTAACTGCTTAGAAATGTTCAAATCTAGATATCATTTTTTATCTTAAAGTAAATTTCTGTCACAACTATCTGTCCTTCAGAAGATGTCACTCCTTAACTCAGCTGGTTTTTGGTGGTGTTCTGTCCCTTCTCATTTTGCTTATGTTGGCAGACAGATTGTTTCCTTGTGGCCTTGTTTCTGTGCTTACTGTTTTTCCTTCTGTGTTAATTAAACAGTTGAGAGCAGCTGACATTTGGGTCAGTGGTGGTTTCAGCCTTATCTCAGATACACTAAATTGTAGTGACTGACTTCTGAGCTGCAGGTGTGGAGAAACATCATGAATCTGGGATTTAGGGTAAATGGGACAGAAGCCTCTATTTCTGAACACCTCTGTGGAAAGGGCATAAACTTGGTAAAGGCATCAGCACCTCAGGTGATAAGGATCATAAAGTCTCAGAGGTGCATTGCCATAATCAGGTAAAGCATCCAGCACTGTCTGGCCACGGACCTGTAGCAGGGCAATTTAGAGTATGATGTGTTTCTTTTAATTGCAGGGGGCAGGAAGGAAACCAAACTTATATGGTGATTTTTTTTTTTCCCCTGACATATATAATTGATTTGCTGTCGTTTGATTATTTTTGCCCATTGACCATGCTTAGTGATTTTACTTGGATTTTGGAGAGAAATAGAGGAGTCAGTGGTTCATTTGATGTTCACCATTCCAGGAAAGTAGAAAAGTCATAATGTAACCCATAGACATTCAGGTTTTTGAAGAGATTACCTTGAATCTGCGTAAAGTTTGCAGATCAAGCTAGTATGGTAATTCAAAATTATACATTAAAACAAGCAGAAGGGAGCCTGATTTATTTAATTGAAAAAATATCCAAACAAACAAGTTCCTTAGTAAATCTAAAGCAGCATGATTGACAGGGCTATGCCTCTGTCTCAACCCAGGGCTGGAAATTGAGATCTACCCTGTCCTTCAAAGGGAGCTGCAGGGAGCGACAAGGAGCGTGGTACACGTACGAGATGTGTGTGGGGCCTCACAGGCCGTGTCCGCACACGTACAAGAGTCACCTGTACTCCCACTCCTCAGTCTCACTGAGGCAGCTGTTGTGCTTTGAGGGGAAAAGAACGGTTTTCTGAATCTTGATGTTCCATGTCCTAGCCTTATCTCCCTAGTTTGAGACAACCTGGACTCTACAAAGTGCAAGAGGGGATGAGCTGCTCAGCTGGACATGTCTCTTTTTAACCACTGAGAAAAAACGACTAGCACATCAGAGAGAAGAAAAAGGAAGAAGGGGAAAGCAGTACTCATACCTTCTAAATTTAGGCATCCAAACTTAGGTACCTGCCTGTCTTCATTTGCTTCAGAGAGAACTGATGTTCTTAAATTTAGGGTCTCCAAATCTTACCTTAGTGCATTTATTAAGTGGATGGTGGTGATGCCTCTGCTCCTATTCCCTCATGGAGGAAAGAAAGCAGAAAAGTCAGCAGAGAATGCTGACACAGTAGACTGAGTCTCCCAGGAGTAATTTGTACTAGAGTGTGGCACAAAACTGAATGGGAACCTGCCCCCTCACAGTGGGGAGTTTCTAAGCAATCTGATCCTATTATTCACTTACTTTGATGGCTACTACTTCACACAATTTTTTCTTAACCTGTAAGAGTTAACACCAAAATAATTCAAGTGAGTGACAATCTTTAGGGGAAAAAATAATGCCCCTATATTGAAATTAAGTCACACTCTAGTTCAAGAGTTTACCTCTAAGTTTTCCATACTTAGTTTTCCATACTGTTTATTTCTGCAATTGCATGTGAACACACAGTGCTGTGGGTGGGGCTTAGTTTGATCTCACTGGGACAGCAGGTAATGCTGAACTGTCATTTCCAGTGAGCATTAAATATTGAAAGCACAGACTCAGCCTCTCTTTTTGGCAAGTCTTAAGTTTCCATTAGAAGCAGATGGTATACAAGGCAGGGCAAGGCACCTAACTATAAAGACCTCTTGTTTCTCAACTGTGTATCTCTACCACCTGACAGCCAGTTCTCCTCTGATTAGAGTCAAAGGAAGTGGGTGTGCCTTCCATTAGCAAAGGCAGAAAGTAATATTGGTGGAGATTTTTCCTCTTGTGAGTTTTCTTTGTGTGACCCTTCATCTTAGAAGCACTTCTCTGCACAGTGTGGATAGTACTTTGGGAGATGGGCTGCCTGAAAGGTGCTGTAGAACGTGAGCTGTGGTATTTGTGGTGCTACACAGGATTTGGTGAGGTGTGGGGGAGAAGCTGAAAATACTTACCTTCAGGTGGCTCTCATTTAGCACCCTGGTTTCAAAAAGCAAGGCAAAGCAGATGAGCCTCTGAGCAATGTATGGACAGTGTGACAGTCATTCCCCATGGGTTGCTTGTAGCTAAAGAGTAGAACAAATTGCAAGGTGGAGTTTTGAAGAAAACAGATAAACTGTGTTATGAGAATTGAATGTGTAAACTCCTAGAGTTGGTAAGGCTGATCAATCAGTAAGTGTGGCCCCTGTACACTGCAGCTGTCCAGCTGTTGTTGGCTTACTGTGCTATACCCTGCAGTCACCTCAAGGCAGGGGCTCCAACGAGCCCCCCTCCATAGCAGCTGGAGCAGCAGCACAGGCTCTAGGGCAGCTGCCTCTTGCCACTCAGCAAAGTCCCTCCGTGGAGGTCAGTCCCCAGGGCACTGGAGTGGCCTCTATGTTAAAGGCAAACTTCAGTACATTTTTGCACACTGTGATTACCTGTGGGAGCTGCATGCGAGGATCACAGCACAAAGCCACTGGGCCTACTGGCTGGTACATCCTGCATCATCAAATTAATGCCTTTTCTGGCACTTCTTACCCTCTTAAATTTCATGGTATGTGTAGCTGAATTGAACTCTTAGTGGGACAGCAGCAGCTTCCTGGGGAGTCCTACAATTAGGTTAGAATTAGTCATCACTACAGAGAGCTTGAAGGACTTTGGATACAGCTTTAATAAGCTGCAAACATTAGATCAGGATTTACATCATAAATCTTGCCTTTTTGTTCTACTCAAACAGGAGTGTCTACAAATCAGGTTAATATAATTTAACAGTACAACAGTTAAGCATCAGAAAGGTCTGTAATTGGTAGTATTATCTAAGAAGCCACAGCAACCCTGCTTACAGCTGTCAGCTAAGATCTGACTCATCTAAGGTATTTTATAGCAACCATATGTTAGGCATGTCTATCTCACCTATTATGCAGAAAAATGATAACGTTTCCTAATCAGGATTTGCCACTAAGCAGGATTTTCCGTAAACACCTCGGTGCTGCAAGTGCTATGCGCAGTCAGGAGAAAACCTTTTGCAGGCACTTCTGATTTGTTCATTTAATAAATAGAATAGATGGTTGCAAATCTGTGGCTAGTACTGATTTAGCAAGGCTGGCTGTAGTTCAAAGTGTAGGTACATTATTTTGGCAGTTGAAATGGTAAATATCACTTTACCACAAATGAAGATAATTACTAACTTTTGCACTTCTTGTTCAAAGGTTTCAGATTGAGGACATGGTCTGAAAGCATGTGATCCATTAAAAACTTTGCTGAGATGGTGCAAGCAAAGTTGTATTGGTGTAATATCTTTACCTGCACAGCCATAAAAGAGAGGGTGAATTCACATCAGTATAGGAGAGAAAGATTAAAAAGTAAGTTTGAAAATACGGTGGTCCTTTGATAACAATGTGGATGGTTAAGATAGAATAATAATTGCACTTTTACAAAGGCAGATGCTGTTGTAAACCCCAAAGGCTGTTGATTTTTCAATAAGGTTTAGATACAGTTCACTGTTACACAGAAACCTGCAAAAGCCTACACGTCTGCACTTTGACTTGATTCCTTCTTGCACAAAGACTGGTTAAATGTCCATCAGCCTTAATTATTCCCAAGCAGTCTTGGGAACACGGGATGAAGCTGCAGTCCCAACATTTCCTTCTGTTCTCAGAAGGGCAGTAGTTTCACTGCTTAAACCTCTGGCTGACTTAAAGGCTTTTTTGAGTACATTCTCTTTTTTTCTCAACTATGGGCACTCAGTAAATTTTTTAAAAATTAAAAAATAAAAAAACCCCAATCGAAACAATAAATACTTTTGCTGCTTAATATCCTTAGCTTATAAAATTTCACAACTAGAAATGTCATTGAAGTGTTTGTTCCTTATTAAGATAATTAAGAGCATTTAAAAACTTGAAAAATAAGTGATTTTACAGATACCACATTAGCCCTCTACAGCTCTGGGTCATATATATGTCATCTCTGCTAAGTATTCATTTCTAAAATCCTCCCAAGCTCTGCTTTTTTGTTCTCTGAACATCTGATGCTTCTTGTTATTCTTCTATAACCACAGATGTGCCCTCTTCAAAAAACTCACAATCTCACAATGCTAAACTGACACGCTGAGTGTCAAACCACACACCCCAAGCAGCCCTGAAGAAAAACAGAATCACGCTTGAAGAAAAACAGAATAAATCACACAAATTGTTTCCAAAGAATGAATCTGAAACATTGCAAACTCTGCACAGGCATTGTTTCCCAAGAATGCAAATGCCATTTTTATGCTCACTTACTCTATAAGCAGAGACTGCTCTCAGAAAAAATGAGATGAATTTGAAGCACTTTTTATTTCCTTGTTTCCTCTCTCTCTGAGCTGAACTGGAGCCCTGCTGGGGGACCGAGCTGGGTCTCCTTTGTGCCGAAAAGCAGCATGGGTGTTGCCCGAGTTTCACGGGGTAAGTGAGGCCACTGCGCTGCGAGCGTGGTTTGTGCGCCACGGAGCCCGTGCGCGGTCCCGGGAGCGCTCCGACAGCTCCCTCCTGGCTGAGAGCCGCGCCCGCAGCTGCCGCGGCCCCTGCGGGACACGAGCGCCCTGGCACAGCGCAGTGAAGCCGTGTGTCCGTGTGTCCGTGTGTCCAGCCCTCCGTGGCCGGGCTGCAGCGGGACCCCGCAGCTCTTTCAGCTCTGAGTTGTGCCTCTGCAAGCCATCCCTTCTCCCACGGCCGGGGCCGATGGGGGACAAGACTGAGTCCACAATGCTGTAGTGCTAAGGCATCAAATACGTATAATTTGGCTTGGCAGTAATGCTGTAACTTATCTAAAAGGTTTTGTGATACTGTCCCTGCAAAGAATGGAGGGGTCATTTTCATGCTCAATACTCAAGATTTCCTAGCTGTTTTTCTTAAACTGTCAAGCACACTTCAAACTTTAGAGCATGTTATCTCCTCCCTGCAGTTCAAAATTTGTCACAGCATTAAAAAAATAAAATACAATTTAAAAGTTTAGCTACGAACATTTACCTAGCTGCCTTGAAAGATCTGTCAGTATCTAACTGTAAGTAGTGCTGTTGTGTAGACTTCACTGAAAGAAACTCTTTTTTTTAATCTGATGATTCAAAGGTGAAACACTGACCTCCAGTTCTGGTACTTGACTGCTGATCTGTGTAGGAGTAATGCTGGGTTCTGGGTTACAGCATTTATATCTTAAAGGTTTGAGTCAGAAGTTGGGATTTCTTTTTTTCCTACTTCATCTCTACCTGATAAGCTTGAATACAAGATAGATGATGCCTGAAGCAAAGCTGATAAAGTCACCGGTGCTAAGAAGCACAAGGAAGGGGGGAATGAAAGCATAACAGCATAGATACATATCTTCACATCCTTATTTCCTTTACAGATGGAGGAAGGAAGTCTCCTGCAGGTTAGCCAAGGAGTATCTGCTCTTACAGTCGAAAAAGAGTACAATTTCTAAGAGCCACAGGCTCTTAAAAGCATTGAATTCAGAATTTCATAGATAATAGTCCATAAATGATATTCTGTACATTTTGCTTCTGAAAAACTTGTACTAAAAATTCACAGCTGGGTATAAAGCCAGAATTATGGACACTCACCCCACCCTGTTTCATATATCTACTCTGTTTCTGTCCCTCCTCTTCCAAATCCTTCCTATTTTTCCCTTCCCAGTGCATGGCTGTTCTTTCCACTGTACCACTTCACCAATTCCAACAGTCAGCACTCACCCTCCTTCCTGCTCCCACTGTAAAAATCCCACCCAACAATGGGATCTTCCCCAGCAGGAGACCCCTGGGTTCCCCACCCCTCCTGCTGGCTCCCTGCAGCCCAGGGAGGGATGGCCCTGTCCAGCCTTGTGCCTGCCACCTCCCTGTGTCCACAGGTGCCTCTGCAGCTGGGAGGGCACTGCCCAGGGCCACATGACTTATAAAGAGTCTTACAGCAGCACCTATACATTATTATGAGAGCTGTCTCTAAAACAGGTATGAATCACCCAACAGCTACAGCAGTACTCCTGTGCAGAGATGATTAAGAATTCTTATGCAACTTCTTTAATCAGAAGAAGCATACTTGGTTGAAAATGAAACCTCTGCAGGAAAAGGTTGGTTTTGATTAATTTCTTAACTTTAAAAAAGTGTCCAAATTTTGAGTGTGTTTCACTTTGACATTTCTAAACATACAGAGAAGAAAGAAAAGAAGAAAATCAAGTTTCAAGTCACTTTTCATTTTAAGATGGATTAAGTTTCATTATATGATCAACTGGTGCAGTAACAGCTTTGTTCAGAATTTCTTGCTCTATAAGAATCCATCCCCATATAACAACCCCTGCATCTCTGCAGGCTGTGACCTATTAAGGCCATTACCTTTCATAATGCAACCTCAGGAAAGATTTTTTTTACTGAAATAAAGAGATGCATTCTTACTTCTAATTAATTGTTGTAAGAAATTGTTTAGCTTCAGAACTTTGACAGGATTACAAATTCACCACTGAGGATAGATCAAACTGAGCAGTGACTTCACAGGATCATGCTTATTTTTATTTGCTGATTTTTTTGTTTGAGCTAATGGTCTCCTTATGGAATGTTTACATGCTTTGAGGTGAGCTCCTTACCATTGGTGGTCTCCTTTAGAATGATTATCAATTGGCAGTTTGATCATTAATTTCAAAGCATTTTTCAAAGATGCTACACCCCTTTTCACAGAAAAAGAAAGTGAAAGGGGAGCAGAGTGACTCATCCATACACTTGGACTATGTCACATGCAGAGCCTGAAATAGACTCTGAGCTCCTGGTACCCACACTCAAGGCCTGGGCATTAACACAGCTTGTACCAAAACTGATAGCAGGCATCCCACCGTGTTGCAAAGGTACATCCCCTTCTGGTGGAACAGCATTTGAAATTCAAAATATATTTGCTTGCTTTTTGGCAATACATGCTGTAATGCCTCCCTTACTCTTTTGCCTAACCCTACACAGAGCTGAAAGAAAATAAAAGTCCATTGATGATATTTTTCCATATCAGTTACTTTGCATTGATGTTGCTGATACTGTAAACAGCTGCATACAAAACAAAAAACGTTACAGCTGAACTGGGTCAGATTTTCATAAGTAATCACCACCAGATTTGGGTCATATCTGTAGATACAGCCACTGCAACCTTTAGGCTCAGTTTTGAACATGGTTAAGTATGTTGAGGCCAAGCACTTTGAAATAAGAGACTAAAAGCAGACCATTTGCTCTGGCCTCAAAAGTGAATGCTGAGCTCTTTGAGGAATCTGGGCCACTCTATCCATCTTCTCTATTTATAACCATTCTGCCCATCAAAGAAGGAAAGGCTGCAGATATAAAGGGAGCTGATGGCTGGAACAGAGCTACACCTCAGAAGTTGGAGAGCTTGAGATCCTCTAGTTCAGAGCTGCTCATTGAGGCCCCCTAACAGTAAACAGCTCTTGGGGAGAAGATAATTTGGCCACTGATAAAATGGACTGTTCTAGGCTATACAAGAAAGAAAGCAGGATGGACTAGACCAAATAATGTTACTTTATAAGAGTCTTGCAAAATCAAAGTATGTTTGAAAGCAGCAGTGAAATTCAGTATGTTTGTAGTAAAAGAAGGTAAAACAGGGTATGAGAGATGGTCCAAGGAAGCCCAAGCCATATGGTTAACTACTAGTACAGCCCAGTAGTTCTGGTTCATTATGAATGACAAAGCAAGAAATTAAATGCATTGGGGTTGGGCATGGGTGGAAGCTGTTACTACAAACTAGCAAGACTGCAAATCTTGAGTTTCTTCTACCAGGCATTTTTACTAAAAATTAACCTTTCTATTAGGGAGAACAAAACAGGGATGCACATTAAGTGTATTGAAAATCAGCTTGAATAACTGAATCTCAGAGTGAAATCCAGTAGGAAATGGGGCTGACTATGAGCAAAGATTGTAAATATTAGTTCTTGGTTCATGGTGGGTTGGTTTTGGGCAGCTGTTGGGGGGATTTTTTTTTAATCGAAGCCATCCATGTAGAGGCACTTTTCATGCAATTAATTCCATCAAACACAACCGGTGAGGTATCTACAGTGTGTCTGTGACAGTAAACCTACAGCTGGTACTGAACTTGCCTGGGATTAACACTTGTTCAGAGAGAGGGGAAAGGAAGGGCCAGCACCAGGTGCCAGGTGAAAACTTCAGCAGAGGTTTAGTGAAGAAAAGAAGGACGTCAACAGAGGTTTGAGACAGGAGGGAGATGAGCTCACAGTGAGGAGAAAGGGGAAGCTGTCATGCTAAAAATCTGTGCCAGTAGAACTGGCAGAGAACATTAGAGCATGTGGAGCCCTAGGAGGATAAGGAGGGTAGGTCAGTGTTACAGAGTGATCTGATTCAAGTCACAAAATGTGTTTTAATACAACCAAATGCAAGAGAACCCATCTGGAGAAAAGAAAGAAATCTCCTGTGGTAGGGTGAGAATCTGCCTCTGGAAGGAATAATAAATACAGGGTATGAAGTCAGGCTGCACAGCTGGATAGCTCAGCACAAAAGTGCAATTATATTTTTAGCATCTGCATCTATGTATCAATGTTATGTACTGCTTATCTCTGTATAGACATTTCTTTAAATACAGTAGTAATTATAAATGGGAGAACCACCACAAAATCTGATCAAATGTCACAGACCTGTGAAACCATTGCAGACCCAAGCCATTATGCAGATGGTGAAACAGCGTTGTGTGGGAGTTAACTATTTCCACATTAATGTTATTCAATCACAGTGGCCCATTTTCACACAGCTTGCTGAACTTCAGAAAGTTTGCACAAAGGTTAAGGTTTGACATTTGGAGACAGAGTGGCTTAGTCTTCTATCCTCTAGTGAGAACTACAATGTATAATCAATAATAGAAGAGAAACAGACTGCATCCCTTTCCAGGGTGGAAGTACTGAAAATACGGGTTTTTGACACAAATGCTTATTCTGAGGTCTTCATTACCAGGATTTCCAGTAAAATAGCCATAGGCAAGAAAGCACTTAATCTGACTGTTACATTAGGCTTCCTGAAACCACATGTAGGTGCAACTCTGAGTGAAGGCATGAGAAAATGTCCTTACACTTCTAAACAGACTAACAGAATTACATTTCTATCAATATGTAAGGTTGTGATGAGGTCCTACTTAAGGGGTAGTCCTGAAATGTGTTAGAATAGGTTTTTTTAATAACCAGTGTGATTTCTGTTAGTTTATGCAAAGCATTTCTCTAAGAATGAAACAGATTGAGATGGGGCATAACATCCTGTCACAGCAGCATAATTCATGACTGCACTCAGAAATCACTTCTCTCTTTAGATTTAGGTATTAGTTCAGAAATTACTTCTAGAAAGTGGTATTCTCTCTCAACCACTGAGTTCTACATATCTCTAATTAAGTGTTTAGCTAATTCATTACTGCTGCACATCTGTTATTTCTACAGTAGTGGGTAAATATAGCACAGTATTTTCAGTGTTACTATCACTGTATCTGTAGGTGTTGGCCCACTTCTTAATCAGAACCTGCCCTTCTAACTGTGGCACTTGGTGTTTTGAGGCTGAGGGAGGAGGAGGACTCTGGAGGTCACCTGACTGCTCCCACCTGTGTCTCATGGATGCAAGGAACCAAAGTAAGGGAATTAAGGGAATTTAGCTGCAGGGCCCTTGAAAGTTTCCACCAAATCTGCATGAATTGTGTGTTCACAACTTGCAGTTGGAGTTGCAGGTTAGACAGAGGTAAAACTCCAATACTAAACCCAATATGTTTGCTACAGGCTTAATCCCAATGTTCCAGAGCAATGAAGGGACAGCAAAGGTACCAAACTGATACCCATCACCAACATGGTGAGGAGTCAAAAGACCAGAGTCCCGAGTCAGTAGCTGCATAGCAATTCCCTGGTGCAGAGCTGAAGCCACTGCTTTGCTCAAGAAAACTCAGTGATGTCATCCAGACACCCCTCACAGGCATGCAGGTACAAGCATGAGGCAGAGGTAATTGGCAGGGTCATTCAGGAAAGTCCATACTCCCTTGTTTGCCTATGTATAGGTCTCATTTCCTTGTCACACACTCTTAGGTGAAGAGACAAAAGTGCCCATCTCAGAACAGCAGCTTGAGAGGGACTTTCAGGTGCTTTTCCCCCCTCCTTGGGACAAAGCAATTTTGCAGGTACCCAGCAAATAGGAGTGTGGAGAAGGGAAGACATCCCACCCAACATGCCATGGGCGGGAACTGTATCTTCCTAAGAAGGAGGGCAAGAGTGAGAGTGACATTTTCCAACATCTCCTTCTCAAAGATGGCTGAACTGCAGTGTAACCCAAGCAAACTGCAACATAAGAGGTCAAGCACTGTCATAAGAGAGTTCAGCCTATTTTGTTGTCAGTTACAGGCAAATGACAACAGGGACCACAGCACCAACTGTTATGCAACATTTAAACACAGTGTTTCCTATGCGCTCATGGCACACAGCAATCGCCATGCACAAGTTCTCTTGGGTTGTAATGACAGCTGTCACCCAAAATTAAAAAAAAAAAAAAAAAAGCACTAAAAAAGGCTGCTTTTTAAATGCAACAAAAATATCAAAAAAGGAATTTTAAATAAATACTTTATACAAAATAGGAGAGGACTTGTCAAGCCCTTCTCTTTGTGTTCTGCTAGTTGGAGCAACCCATGCCCCAAACCACAGAGCAGTCAGGCAGGATGTAATCCCATTGCAAGGAGGCTTCTGTCACACAATAACCTCCCCTCTCCACTGAGGCTGGGCTCTGACCAGGAATGCATTCATCCTTCACCCATGGTTTCTGAGGATTTACTGTTTTGTTACAACACTGGATATGTCACTTCTAGTTTAATGCAACGAATTTCAGGCTGGCCACAATCAGGTGCACAGCTACTTTGCATGAGTTCTTTCTCCAGGAAGGTTTAAGAGTAGCCCTTAGTGTTATGTTAGTCCCTGGCCTCAAGGAAGAACAAAGTGAAAAACAGATGCTGCCATAAGCCCAAAAACCAGATGTGCTGAGCCACACAATTGCAGTAGAAGAACTGAAGATAAGAGTTACACCCACTGACCCAGCCCTTCCAGCAGCCAGCAGTGACCAGGAAATGACCTTTTTCCTCCAGCGGACTGATCATTGCCGAGTTCAGTCTGCAGAGACACCCCACCAGCACCTGTGAGACTCTTGCAGTACCAATTAGATGCAATCCACACATTACTGACTGAGTTACAGAGCTGCAAACACATTCAATTCTGTTTAGAGCACAGAACACTCAGATTTACACTAAATATGACATATTAAATATAGGTCATCCTACAGCCAGGTTCCCATTCTTTAATTTCAGTTAGAGTAAGACAAACTGTCACATGTGAGTCAGCTTTGAAATGCTCTTGGAGCAGTGGGAGTTTGCCTCTATACAGAACTATGTAAATACCAAAAAAGAAACTAAATATTTGACCTTTGTTTACCCAAGCGAGTCTCAGTTGACCAAAAGGCACATCAGATTTTAATAGCATTTCTAAGATTGATACAGCTCTGACAGGCCAACTTCCACAACCTGACTAAAAGTACAGCGCATCTGTCGGCAGGAAGCCTACACAAAGACTGCAAGAGGTACCAGGAACCCACAAGTTGCACAAAATAAACACTTTGGTGCAAAAATCTGAAACGGGAGCAGAGCCAGCATGATAGAATGCACTGATTTATTCATCGCCTTCACTCTAGTGAGGAGCCCTCCTGCAAATGTCTCCATTGCATGGGGCTCTCCCAGGGGAATGCCCAGAGGGCTGGAGAAGGTGCATAAGCAGTGCCAGTCCTCCAGCAGCACCAGTGATGGGTCAAGCCCTATCTGCATATGCGCATGGGGGCCAGTCATCAAGGGGACCATCTGAAACACAGGCACCATCAGCACAGGAGCAGTGCTGTCAGAGATGTCCCATCACAAAGCTCTGTGTCCCTTTGCTCACATGTAAGTCCAAGACAAATCCTCAACCAGGGCACTTTTACCTTTAGTCAGTCACAGCTTCACGACCGTCTTTGTAATACCTTGGGCAAATATTGACTCGGATCCAAGAGACTGAAAATATTTGGTTTGCACCAGATGTGGTACGTGTGTATCTTTGAAACATTAGCTAAAGGAGTGATTTGGGAAAATAAAAATTGTAGGTGGATGTGTTTACTTTGCAAGGTTGTTCACATTGTGCCCAGATGCCAGAAGTGTGCATGAAGGTTTCACCCACAGGAAGAAAGGCAGCTCTGAGTGGCACGGTGCACAGCAAAGCTGTGCGTGCACGTGCGTTCCTGCGCCTCAGCTCACCACATGATAGAGGAAGGGCTGAGGATCGCTGCAGACGTTAACGGGTCCATGGATTCCTGCTCTGAGGACACCTGAAAAGGTCTGTTAGCAATGCAACCATTACTGAACTCACTGCTTCACGACACGGCCTCCAAAGTTCTCAGGATGTAGTGTTGGGGCTTTCTTGCTTTCTGCAAGAACTTCAGCACCATTTCCACAGCCCACAGCTGACAGCAGCTTTGGAAAAGCAGACACTGTTCCAAGGGAAGGGAAGGTAACTGCCCACTCCCCTCCCATTTCTCTTGCCCCAGCTAATTAGAAAGAGATCCAGTAAAAAACACGCATCGAAAGCGCACATCTAAGCAGAGAAACACCTTTTGTTAGAAAGCTGAAGGCGACAGAAAGGTAGTTCAATTGGTTTAAATTATTTCAGTTCTCCATTCTTAGGTCCATCCCTGCCCCAACTGTCAATTCCTCATGTGCATCCATTCTCTTGCTAAAAATCATCAGTCAGGTGCAGCTTTGGCAGTCACAGAGCTTTCTTACAGAAACTAGGAGAGGGAGGGAAAGCACTTCAGCTCCATTCAATAATCAATGGATATTCCTACTATCCAATATTTTCATTTTTGGAATTGATGTGCATTCATTTTAGGGGCCTTTCACAAGGAACGAGAGTGTGAAAAAAGGTTCTTTTCTGTATTTACCAAATAAGTGTAAAAGAAAAAAAACCACAAAATTTTGTTCAGTATATTTGCAGGAAAGCCCTAGTGAAATATTTGTTTGCTGGACCACTCAGGGCCAAACTTGGTAGAATTTTGTACAGAAGAGAATTATTCTTTTGGGACTGGAAATTCATAGCAATGCCCTTTAACTGCCTCTCTTAAATTAATTGAATCAACAGCACATCTCAGACAGCACTTGAGAAGTACAAGAATAACATTTTGCTGAGTCTTTTTCCACAAGTGAATCTTTTAATCAGAAACACAACACCTGACACCTGGGGCTTTTATAACCTTTGAACAGTCAACAGATTTTGCCCAGAGCAAGAAAAACCAGCAAGCCACATACTGATCCACACACACACCTACCTCTAATGCAATGCCTCTTAACCCCACTGGAAATGCAGGGGTGTTGGAACTTTCCTGGTCATGAAGGACCACTACAGCACCCAACCCATCCTTCCAGACAGCTTACCTACAGGCTTACTGTGAATCTCTGCAGAAAACTAACCCTGAAAACTACTTAGGCACTAAGCTTGCAAGTCATCTGGTAACACTGAGCTGCAGGAACATTGCACCTCCCAAAAGGGGAGTTACAGATTGGTTTCAACATCATGATCAGTTAAACCAGCACTAGGAAAGAGATGAATCTTTAGCTACATGTTTCCTTGAAAATATTCCAAGTTCACTACCAGAAGCCAAGACACTTCACAGTAACATACCACAGGTTCAGGAGCTAAGGTTAGTTCAGAGGAGCCCTAGAAAGACACTCTGTACTCATGGGTAAGGTAGTTGGGCTCAGGCCTCAGTGTCACAGCAGCATGCAAAGCCTCCTAATGCAGCAGTCAATCTAGAAAGGCTATTTAAGGTTTCTCCCTGCCAAGGAAAACTCTCTAGACATGTTAGCAGTCAATATGCCTCATACCTGGAGGCTTCTGAGCCATCATCCCCACCATCCATATGGATAGGAGCTCCCTCCCCAGCTAATTATTGACAGTCCAGCATGCTCCCACTCTGCTTGTCTGAGTGAGTTCAGCCCAGGTTTCCTTCCTCCAGACTGCAGCATGTATTTGAATACTCCATCTCCCAAGTCATGGTCAGGTTATAGATCCCCTTCAAGGTGTTTAAGTGTTTCCTGTGGAGGAATCAAATCTGTCCAGCACCACCCCATGAAACCTTAGCCTGATCTTTCTGTCTGTGACTGCCCAGAGCCTGCATGTGCCAGAGGCACTTGCTGCACACACGTTTTCTCTCACTATTGTGGTGGAGTTTCCTCCACCTCTTTGTCAACCACTGTTACAACATAAAACCGAGCACCACTGTTAGCAAGATGTGCAACTACCCTATTTTAAATTTCTCTTTCAAGTTTATAGGACTGCAAACACACACAAGGAGTCCCTAATAGGGACAGGTGGACTTAAGCACAATCTCCTCTGGCCCATGACTTCCTTATACTGATGGCATCTTCCCTGTTCCCTCTGTTCCTCTGCCCTGCCTTTACACATACGGGCAGCTTAGTTTATTTCTGTCTAACAGAAGTGAGTTTCAATCCTCAGGGCATCATATAAAATTAAGTTATATTGTCAGTCCCATGAACAAGGCTTTGTCAGAGCTAATAAAGAAAACCTCCTCATCAATGGAAGAAGAATTGGGCTCATTTACACTTGTTTAATTTCACAAAATATTTTATTATGTGGAAAACATAAAACCTCTCAGAAGCATGGCTGGGCAACTGCAGTGTCAAGATAATCAGAGATGTTATCATGTCCCTGGCTACTGTGGGCTGTGCTAGAAGGACAGTTTAGCTCCTTTAGCCCATAAACCCAATTTCAGTAAGCACCCTTTTATTGTCAATACACATAAGAGCATCCCACAGGAATGAGGAGATTGAAGAAACAGGAAACAGCACCCAAAACACAGGCCAGTAGCAGGGCTGCACCATCACAGGTGTGTGTGTGCCATGTGCTGGCCTGCCAGCTCTCACACAGAGGTGACACTCCCCCCTCACAGCATGGGGGCCTGAAAACACAGAGCCCCGAGTCACCCCCAATAGCAGCAGAGAACTGGCAGAGAACAGCAGGGCCTGCAGCAGGGCCAGACAAAGAGGAGAAGCAGCTTTTTGGGTAGAAAGCAAGGCCTGATATTTTTTGGCTTCTACACTAGTGAGGAAAATGAAGCACAAGGAAACAATTTTTTGTCATTGTTGACAGGCTTTTTTACCTTTTTTGCCCCCCTGAAAAACAAAGCCCACCAGAGCTTCAGGACTGCCAAGTCTCTGACCAGGAGGCACTGGTACCACCATTGAAGACTGATTCACATGCCAGTACTTGTGCTGTCAGGGAGCTTCAGTGATTGTCAGTGAATTCCCACCACACAGCTAACAGGAAGAGAGATTGGAGAGAGGGCAATAACATTTGCCTAGGAGACTCATTACCAGCACCAACAGAAACCCTCACTGTAACACATGCTGCACATCCAATCATGCTGCTTAACTGTAGCATTTCCCCTGATTCAGGTGAAGAGTGGCAGAACCCAACTCAGCTGGTGCAGTTGTGCTTTTGTGTTACTCTTTATGCATGGGATCCGTAGGATCCAACAGTTTCTGGGTGAGAACCACACCTCCTTGTACTTGCATTTTGTAGAGAGCATATTGGCTCTCCAGCCACTGCTGAGATCTAAAAACTAGGAGTCCTTAACCTTGCCAAAGCATCAATACAAAGGCTGTGGCAGCCTCTCCAACATACAGAAGTTCACAGAAAAAATTGCTCAAACATGAGATTTCAGCAACCAAACATGCAGAGGAACAAAACTGACATCCAAGTGGCAAGTGGAAAGAGCCACAGTTAAAAACTAAACCACAGCAGTCTCAGAAGAGAGAAGTAACAGTCAAGCATCTCCCCTTCTGCAAATATTTAGTGCCTAACAGTTTGAGGCACTTCACACTTAAGCAGGCACATGCTCTTCCATGGCCCCATGTCTTCCTGGAGTATGGTGAGTGATGTGAAAGGTTTCAGACAGACATATTTAGAATTCAGGGAAAAGTAAGAGAGGACAGAGCTCACCCCAGTTGCATAAAACCCTTTCCTCCCATAAATGCAACCGTTCTTTTCCATCTCTGCAAGGGTCTGTGATGCAACTTGGGCTGGGGAAACTGGGAAGGAAGCACCTGCTGGAACATCACCCCCATCGCCTGGGATGGAGGGAGAGGTGGCAAACGGCCTCACCACCTCAACTGGCCACAGAAATCAATCCAAAGATTGCCAAATCCCTGTAGGGAACAAGAGCAGAGCCCTGCCAGAGCTAGGCCCAGCTGACAAATGTGCAGAGAGAGAGCAAGGCTACCTGGTTTAGGAGAGGAGCTCACAAGCAAAACACCTCAGCCATGATGGAAATATCACACAGGAAGGAGACTCTTCTCGATTGCCATTAATGTTAACTTAAGCTACTGAAAACACAAATAATTCCAAAACCAACTGACAGCAAATTCATAGAGTACACAGCAGAGCTCAGCAAAGGTCAGGCCCCTGCAGCACAAAGCCCAGCACAAGCACACAGGAAGACCCAGCTCTTTGCTCCCTGAGCTCGAGGTGACAGCACTCTGACTCACACTCACTATTACTAAGTGTGAGTCCAGAAGGTCTGAGCTCCCTGACTGCAGGTTTGCAGTAAGGGATGTCTACCTGCAACCATCATTCCTGTAGCAACTCAAAGAGTTAGAAAAGCTACATAAAGAGGATCAAGACTATTTGTCACCCGTTTCCTTTCTGGGTCTCACCTTCCTGCCTGCCTGTTCACGCTGCTGTGTTTCAGGGAGGCAAAGGGCAATAGTAGAGGCAGAGCTGAAAGTCTGTGAAACTGGGAATTTAGAAGGTACAACAGGCAACATAAATCCCTTGGCTTAAATCAGCTAAAGTTAATTGCTAGAAGGAGTCCTTGGAAGCAATTTAGACCAAAGTAATGTCTATTCTTTTCTGGCTGACGATATAATAAAATACTATTAATTTGTTGTGGTTCTTCACTTCAACGCTTAAACTTTCCTATATAAAATACTAAAACCATATTTTTTCCTCTTTTCAGATAAGTGTACTCTTTTGAACACTGGATGTTAGCTTTTTGTCTCTTGCAATGATACCTCTTTTTCCCCTTTGAACTCACCCCTTGAGTCTATCAGTGAGCTTTGGGAATGTATTATTCATAGGGGGGAAAAAAAGTGCAAAACATAAGTCCTATATCATAATGAACTGTCACCTCAGAGGACTACAATTTCCCTTTAATGCCAGCTGGCCCTATTACAGTACCTAAATCAATGGAATATCTTGGCCATTTTCAACACCTGCTGTGCTGCACTCCCACCAGCCAGTGCCAGAGGTGGTGCAGCAGCCACCTCTGAGCCTTGTGCCACGGAGGGAGCTGGCAGCACGAGCCAGCAGCTGAGCTGGGCTGCTTGAGCAGAGGATCCAGCATTGCTGCAGCAACTGCCAGAGCCTTGGGAAGCTGAGCCTGGGTGAGCTGTGGTGGATGCACCCCATGCACTGTAGTATCCAGCTGGCTGAGAGATCCCACGTGTCAGAAAGTTGGCTGGACACTATTAAAATAATTTCAATACCTGTTACATTATTTTCCTTCTGTGTTTGCCTTATTCAATATTCTTTTGTTATGCCACCTCTACTAAAAAAACCCAAAAATGGAGATGAAAAGCAGCATGTTGGAACAAGCACATAGCAGTGGTTTGCTTTCAACCTCTTTGAAAGCTTTATCACATATTCCAGGTAAATCCGTTAGGCAATGTTATTCCAACACCGTGTGCCCAGCATTTTTATAACATATGAAACATTTCCTTCAGATTTCTGTGCTCTCTCTTTACAGTATGTATGTGGTGCATATCACAAACTGGTGTGACACAGACCCAAGAAACATTCTGAGGAGTCTGAACGTGTGTGGGGTTTTTTCGTTTTTCTTCCCTCAGTAGTCATAGACAAAACTAAATACCCATATCCAATGCACATTCAGACATATCTGCAGTTTTAGATGCACAAATGCCTTTAAAATCTGGTTCCATCATTTTACATGCCTTATAATGTATAACAGATATTTACATGCCTGAAATCTATTTAGATTTCTTTGTTACTCTGAGGAAAAAAATACTGGAAACTATCACTAGCCTATTGAAAATTTAAAAAAATATAACCTTGGCATTCTCAGAAGCCACCTCCACTGCAGGTGAAAACAGACAGACAGGATGTGGCTTGGCATGGAGTAAGGTCTAAGATTCAGTAGGGAAAATCTCTGGAATTTTAACTCTGAGCAGGCATCTAATAAGGTGTCTGCTAGAGACACACTCCATTGACTTACATGCATATTTCAGTGCTTTTCTAAATCAGAATTTCCTCAAAGGGCTGTGTGCTGAGTGAGCTATGTTTTACTGTTTAGAGTAAGACTCAAATCTTACAGAGTAAAGGCAAAATCCATTCCTGATGTGAACGGGGGTTATGCTGGAGATGAATTTGATACAACTGACCTGTTTGGTTTTCTCTCTTACGGGTGGAAAATGCAGAGACTTGAGGAGCACACACACCTCTGTCAACGTGCAACAGCAGCACAGCTTGCAAGCACAGCTGCACGAGTCTCGCAATCTTTCACCCAAGGCTTATTCTAGAAACCTCTTCCTCCTCCCATCAACTGCAACAAATGTTTTGCTTGAGGAAGGAGCAAGACCCAGAAGAGCTGCTCTCTAACTTGTGTTGCAATAGCCAATCTGAGTGTTACTATCAGCTTTTGGAAACTGACTGTATAGAAAATACAGATGATGTTTGCATATTTTAATTTTAAACATCTCTGCTTGACATACAGATGGAACCTAATAAGGCACTTTGTTTCTGCCTCATGAATTAATTCATCCTGCTAACTGATTTGGATAAAGCATTTTGATTCCAACTAATAAACTTGTTTTATGTGCAGACAAAACAACTTTTGGAAGCAAAGTAAAAAATCCTTTAGCTTGACGGAGAAATACTTCTATAATATCTATAAGGAATAGACCTTTTATTTTTATAACCCACTTGTTCCACCCATGTCTTTTAAATCAATCAGATAAATTCACCTTGTTTTTCAATGCCCTGAATCCTGATAGCTCTGCACACTTGATAGGTAATTTAATCATTGTTGGTGTGGATGAACACAAGCTCAAATTAGCTTCTGAAAGGCTTAGTTGTCCCGTAGATAGCTCTGCCTTTCCACTTTTATGCCAGAACTGAGCTTCACCAACTGGTTAGCTAGAGGTGTCATTAAAAATTTACAGAAAGAAACAAAGGTGTGCTCCAGTGTCTCTCCTTACCCTTTCTAGTGTTACTCTGGCAAACAAAAGGTATGGAACCTGCTTCATGAATAATGGGTCATGTAATATGCATAATGCATTTTTAATGGCTCACGGTAATAACATTGAGAGAGATATTTCCAATCTTCAGACTTGCTCCACAGCCTCTCAGTAGCCTGTTCTGATTCTCCCCAGATAAATCTTCTTTTCCTCTTCTTCATTTCAATTCCCCACCTTAAAGCCATGACTTTTCCCCACGGGTAGCTGTATTTCACCAGAACCAGCAGCTGGCACTCGTGCAAGCAGGGCTGCGACACAGCAACACCCTCCCACACAGCAATGCTCAAACATTTCAGGGGGTTTGGGTCTGAGCTGCAGCCCATCAGTGGCGCCCTGAGAAACACCACTAACTGCTACACGCTCTGCGAGGAGACACACTTAAACCAATAAAACACCTGTGGGTTTCTTCCCAGAACATCCTTGCCACCTGTGCTGTGTCCATGCTGCCTCCTCAGCCACCCACCCCACCCTGTGGGCAGCACAAGACTCAAACCACACTAGTTGCCCTGTTTGGAAATGGGACATTCCAAGCACACATTGCTGTTGTAGTTTTAAAGGTAAATGCCAACAACTGAGCCCGCTCAGGGCCTGCTGGAGCAAGGCCTGCCCAGGAGGAAGGAGGGAGGCTGTGTCTGGCAGCAAAGGCCCTCCTGAGGGGAGAGGGACTGGGGGCAACAGCTGCACCCTGGCCAACCCATACCCAGAACCCCTGGCCAGCACTCATTTCATCCACAGCAACGTAAAATGAACACTGTAAAATGAACACTGAGCATCATCCTGGGGCAGCCCCAAGCCTACCTGTGCCACCGGCTGAGCCGCGCCTTGGAGCCTTCCCTGCCCGGGGTGAGACCCAGGGCATCACGGGCCTTCCACATAACCACCGAGTCTCCTGCGCTGACCTTCTGCATTAATTAACCCAGCATAATGGGCCTAATGTGGTCTTCAGAGCACCTGCCACCTCCTGCGGTGTCTGTGCCGCATCCCTTCGGCCTGGTTGCCGTGATTGTGGCCGCGTTTCTGCTCAGTGAGAGCTCGGCCTGCGGCGCCCGGCCCGGGCAGCCCC
>WEIU01013743.1:91250-103780 GCA_013389925.1 Aegithalos caudatus
GTGCCCCAGGGCTGGGCCAGCCCAGCAGGGCACAGGGCGACTCTGCTCACTGGGTTTGTCCAGAATAAATGTACGAGTGTGTACTCGTGTGGGGGCTACGATGCTGTGCTTTGTTGAGAAAAGGACAAGGGACCCCTCCATCATCCTCCCGCTTCTCTTTTGTGTGGGCTGCAACTGCCAGATGGAGCCAGCCCTGCTGACAAGGCAGGCAGGCAAAAGACACCATTGTGAGTCCCAACAGGCTGAAGCATAAATGATGCACCTGCTGCTCAGGTGTCCCTGCAAACTCCCAGGCACAGACATTTAATCTTGTGGGAGACATTCAAGTTGCTGCTGGGCTAAGCAGGAACTTCTGGCTGTCTACTTTTCCAAAGCAGAGGCTTAAAACTGTTGTTTCCCTCCAAACGCTTTTTATGGTGATAGTCCCAGCCATGGTAGAGCCTAGTCCTCAAAAGTGTGAATGTTTATCTGAAATCAGTAGGAATTGGATAAATAAATATGGCAGTTGTGTTCTTTAATCACTACAGCCCTTGTGCCTGCGTTCCCTGCTTGGATGCTGCATCCCTGACAATTACTGTGGTGAATGTAATCTAATGGCTGACATTCACAAATGTGCAGTTACATATTAAATAGAAATCACTCTGGACCATCCTCGATACTTTATTAACTTAAAACATTGTTCTAATAAATATGTACCAAGAAATGTAAGACACTCCGTAAAATCTAAATAAGGACATTTACAAACCTGTCAACAAAGTAAAAACAGCTTTTTTTTTTTTTTAACTGAGGTACATGCAGAGTTGTTAAGGCAAATTAAGTAAATTATACTTTTACAGTAAGTCCTGCCCACCCCAGAAAGTTTTCCTTTTAAAATTTAAAAAAAAAAAAAAAAAAACTGATGCTATTGAGTAGCTATTTTCCAGTTATTAGAACAAGCCCAGAGTGTAGAAGCCAGTAATAGTTCTGGACAAAAAGTCTGTGCTTCCCTGGTGGTCCTGCCCTCCTCAGGCAGGTTCACTTGGTGGTTTCTAGTTCTAAGGCATAGTTCTGTGCTTTGGCTTTTCCACTGGTCTTTCACAAGCTTCCTTCTCCCTAGTGGATGTAGGAAGAAGTAACCCTCCATGCTTCAAACACACTGGCAGTCGGGCCCTGCACAGACAGAGATGGCTCAGGGAGGATAAAAAGGGCCTCTCTCTAACTGTTAATGCAGCTCCTGATTTGCACCAGAATAAGTGAGAGCAGGATCAGATCCAAGCTGGTACCTTTGGTTAAAAACCAGCAAGATGTCAAACTTTGACAGTCCTGATCCCCCAGGTTTTCCTGACAGGAAGTCATCCAAGAGTGAACCCATTCAGCCCTGAACTCAACTTGGGCAGGTGCTGATGGCTCTGTCATTACCCCATGTTGACACTGTTATATCCATCTTTCCCTGCCAGCTGACTCAAGCTACTTGAGAACTTGAAGGGTTCATCATGGCCATGGGAGAAATACTTTCCAGCTTGCAGATACTTGGTAGCTTATCCATCTTTGGAGTTTTAGGCTTTATATGTAAAGGACTTACATTTCAGTGTTATTTCAGGAACAACAAGGGGAAGAGACAGAAACCCCAGTCTTTACTTTCCCTTTTCATAGTCATTCAAGTCGAGCTGTCAACACGTGGCTCTGTCCTCTTCTTTCCTCTTTGAGCTCCTGTTCAGAAAGGTGATGCCAGGTCTGTGTTCAAGACAGGGCTTGTGTCCAGCAGGGAAGCCAAGGGAGTCTGTTCTCATAGTGTTGTAGGCGCTTTCCGTGTTGTAGTCTGAACTCATTTCAGGCCGTGCTGTGTCTCCCGGTGTCTCCGTAAATCCACCTTCCGTTGGAAGCCTTTGCCACACAGATCACAGCCAAAGGGCTTGAAGCCTGTGTGCTTCCTACTGTGGGTGATGAGGTTGGAGCTCTGACTGAAGGCTTTTCCACACACCTGGCACTTGTGAGGCTTCTCACCTGCAGGCAGAAGGTGGGAAAGAGAGAGGCTGTGAAAGAGGCAACGCGCTGCTTACGTGGGACCACAGCAAATATAAGCTTATCAAAGAGATTTTTGTGTGATTACCTAAGAAGTCATTCTTACAAAAAAACATGCAGTTGGGAGCCCCAGAGAGAGCAAAGCTGAGCCTCCACTGCAGCTGAGCAGGCCTGGACTTGGGTGCACCTCCATCAGCCCTGTACAGTCCTGGGAGTAGCCTAAAGCACGGAGTGCTCTCAGGACACCAGACCTTATGAATGTATTTGTCTGCATGGCTCTGTGCAATTTTAACTGCTTCGTGTCCTAGAAACATGAGAAACTGCTGGAAAAGTGATGAATGCCTGACATGGATTACTACACCATCAGCATGAGGGCAGGTGGAATAGGTAGACAGAGGTGGTTAAAACAAACCCATGATCTGGGGTCTGTCCCCAAGGGAGGTATGAGGGCCATTAAGTGAATCCTGAAGGGCAGGGCTCTTCCAGACATCTGTTCTCTCTGTTCCCCCCACTGCAATGCTAGCAGTCAGAGCCCTGAAGTTCTCCTGCAGGCAAATAATGTAAATGGGAATATAAATGCAGCCTCTGGAACTTCTGTAGAGGAGTCAGTGGCAAAACTCCATGGGAGCAGGATCCAAGTATATTTTCATACCGTTTACTATCAAATAACAAATAAAAGGAAACACAACCACAATACCGAGCTGAATTTTCAGAGTGGCTTTGCACCTGCAGAGCCCGCTGGCTTCAGCTGGGAACAACAAACTCTTTGGGTGTTTGAAGATCGGATTCTTAGAATCAAAAAAATAATACAAAATGTGCTGAAGGTTCATTTCACAAGTATATGGTGCATGTGAAAGGAATCCCTCATTCAGTTAAAGACCTGCTTTTATATTAGTAATTTAAAAGCTGAGGCAGAGTTTCTGATCTCACAAGAAAATAATCTGACTGATTCAGAATTTGTCTGAAATTCTACTTAATCAAACCTCATTTGAAAAAGTTACTATGGAAATACTTCTTGTATTACTTCACAAATAGTTCATTTTCATCCAGCAACCTTCAGTGAAAAATCTTTGTAAGTAACATTTATTATTCACTGATTGTCACCTAGAGAAGTCACAGCCAAGCAGTGCTACATATAGTGCCATTTCTCTAAATATTTGCCCTTTTTAAGCTTCAGCCTTTATATCTGCTAGTGGCCACTGTCAGGAAAAAGGATTTTGGTCATCTGAACTGTAGGTTTGGCCAGTACAACTGGTACTTCATGTCTACAGATTCTTCCATATCTTACAACTTCATTTCCCTCTACTTCAAGTGAACTGTGCAGGTTTGAAAGACACGATGTTCTTCTAATGATTTCTGATAAACCTGCCTTCTCACTGAATTATACTTTTGAAACAATTTCCTTTGGTGATTCACCTGCACTTGATATTAGTTTCCATGTTCATTAGTAACAGTGAAACTTGAGAACTCTGCACCTCTCCTTCCATTCTATATCAATCTGCAGCCATTTCTCAGAAAGTCCAGGTGGAAGTGCAGACAATCTCTGAACAAATATTTAGACTAAGACCTAGGCCCTCCAGTTTAGTGTTTGATCTAGAGGAGGAGACTCCTGTTGTTCTTACTGTAAATTGGTAGATCCTGCAAAAAGCAATGCTGTAATCAAATTCACCTGTCATTTTCTTGGGACCTCAGCTGTAAATCAAGGCCACATGAATATAATACTCTACAAATCATCTTACACAAAAGCCCTTTGAATAAACATTGGTGGATCCTATTAAGGAACACTGATTGGATTGCGAGGATTTTTGTAGGTTGTTTTGCAGCTGCTGTTCACTGAACCACATTCAGATCACCCTCCTTTGCCTAAGTACAGCTCAGGTAGCAAGAACAGCAGTGGACAGTGAGAAGCACAGGGATGTGTGTGTGCTGAGGAGGAATGGACTGCTGCAGAGAAACCCCTGCCCTCGTGTTGGGGCTGACAGCAGCAGCTGCAGGGCTGACCTGTGTGAATGAAGGTGTGTTTCTTCATATCAGATTTCTGGTGGAACCGCTTCCCACAGTACTGGCACGGATAGGGTCGGGTGTCTGAGTGGATGAGCAGGTGGGTGGACAGAGTAGAAGATCTCTTAAAACTCTTGCCACAGATCTTACAATCAAAGCTGCGTTCCTGCAGAGAGATGAGCCCAGACACACACATTACATCACACCAATCATTCCATCAGCAACAAACTGCTCACAGCACGTGAGGTTTTTCCCCTTCTGCCTTAGCAAGAACTTACACTTCTCTGGAGAGCTGGACTGGCCTACACAGATGATGACACTGGCTTGATAGTAGCACCACATGATAAAGAAGGTAACACACCCTCTCCTAGTGCTGTGCACTACTAAAATTTAATTGAACAGCTCTTCCTGCTGGCAGGAATGGCCAGGTGGGAGCAACCCAAATGGACTGGGCAGAGTTTGCCAACACACTTTATCAGAGGCCTGAGACACAATCACTCTACTGGGAAGCCCAACAGCTGCAGCACTGTTCAGAGGCCACTTCTCCACTGTACACAGGAAAGTGGGTGCCAAGGGCTGCTTGGGTCTCTTGGGAAATCTCTGTGGTAGACTGAGCTCTGGCATGGTAACAATTAACTGCTTTTTTTAGTTCCATTAAAATTCAAGTGGAAGGTATGTAGAGCACCTGGGACAAACAGCTTTTCAGTTTACTACTTCAACATATCAAACCAAATGCATCAAGACCTTACTGTCTCTCACCTCTCCCTCACACACTCCTCTCCACCAGTTTCTTATACCATATATCATCTCTTCTTTCCATCCTTTAACTTCCATTGCACCTTCCTCTTCCTCCTATGCTTTCACACAATCACCTTCTTTATTTGGCTTTTAATGCATTCTCCCCAAAATACTGTCCCTGCCATGGACATATTATGCAATGCTGCTCTTTTCACCACTGTTTGATGGATAATGAGTTATCTCCCTTCATTGTGTGCTCTGCTGGTTGCACACTCACAAAATCGTAAACTAAAGAGCAAAATACACTGTAACTGTAACTCTATCCTCCAAAAGTCAATCTGAAGGAAGATTTGCCAGATCAAGTGGGTGGGGAAGGGGAAATATGGCATAGTATCAGTAGGTGGAAAATGTTACAAGTCCTCCTACCAAAATTAACCACCATATTCTTTGGTGTGTGACTCAGTGTGTCGAGACGGGTGAAGTCAGTGCTCTATACCTGAATGGTCGTTCAGATGTTCCCTGCACTGACAAAAATGACTACAAACAAGGGAAGACTCACTTCTTTGCGGGAGGGAGGAGAAAGAATGAGGAGTGCTGCATCAGAAGAAAGCACACTGAGTTGCTTTAGCTGCTTCAAAAAAAGTCAACATCTGCATTACAATTTCCAGCTCTGAGAGTGAACATTTATTATTTTCTGTTACTTCTGGAGTGCCAGAAGTGCCCATTGCTTAATACAGACGCATGAAAGGTCTGAAGAACGGAAACAAAGCCTATGTTCTTTAATTACCTGATTAGCTCCTTTGTACACTGCCCGGCCACCCTTTCCTCTGATTGTCACCATATTCTTCACCTACAACTGCCCACTGCAGCCCTCCCACGTTCTCTTCCCCTCCCCAGTTTAGGTCCCTACCTCCTTGCCCTGTATTTGCCTTCGTGGCTTCCCCGGCCAGCAGAACAGAGCTGCTGGCCCTGGCCCGCAGCCGTCCACCCTGGCAGCCTGCCTGCTCTCACCTGTGAGTGCACGGCCTTGTGCTGCTCCAGGCTGACTGCATGGCCGAAGGTCTTGCCACACATGTCACAGGCAAAGGGCCTCGTGCCACTGTGTGAGCGGCGCACGTGTACCTCAAGGCCGTGCGGTGTGGAGAAGACCTGAGGAAAGAGTACAGTGTCAAGTTTGCCAGGGAGAAAGGGCTGGGGGAGAGTCCTATCCAGTGTGGGAGAAAGGGATCCCTACCTTGCTGCACTTGACACACTTGTAAGAGCCAGTGCTGATGAGCAGCGGGCGGCACAAGAGGTCAGACTCCACTTTGATGCCTCCTGGCCCCTTTTCCTGCTGCAGCCCAGGCTGTGTTTCGGCATAGAGTCCAGGAGCTGCTGCTGGCGGCTGCTCAAACAGCCCCGGGCCCGGGGAGCTGAAGTCACCATAGAGTCCCAGGGAGGAGCTACACTCGGCACCATAGAGGGCGGGCTCGGAGCCTCGGTCGCAGAAGAGCCCCAGGGCTGAGGTCCGCTCCAGCGTCGGGCAGGGCCTGTAGCTCTGCACAAGGTGCCTGAGCTCGGAGCCACCCAGGCTGTTCCACATGTAGGGCTTGAAGGGCACCGAGAAAGGGGGTGCTTCATCTAGGGATGGACACACAGATCTCTCCGAGGCTGTGGAAACACAAGGACATGGGAATTGGTGTGCTTCACCATCCGGACACTCTAATGAGGCAGAAAGTCTCAGCACTCAGGCTTATGTCCAGAGCCTGAGCCCTGTGCTGCGCTTTGAGGCTGCCCTTCCACCTCAATGGGAGGACATTTTATATTGCACATTAGGGTCTGAGTGTCCAGTACTACCTACTCACACAGGTCCCAGCCAAATTATTTAAAGCCAATACCAGTTTTGTCTGCCTCTGTCTCTGGATACCTGGGTGTGTACACATTGATCTGACCAGCAAGACTCTAAACAGTTCAGTCTGCAACTTCCTATAGTTTTATCTGCAGCTTCTTGGAAACATGTATCTACCATGTCCCAAGATGGACATCGAAGCTGACAGTCTACATGTTAAAGCTTTGATGGAGATCACACACACATATATATGTGCAAGTATAACCTTACAGAGGTGCCAGACAGAGCAAATGTGCTGAGATTTACCTGGTCAACCACATTAAAAAATCTTGTTACACAAACTAATGCCCAAATTTATTCTCTCAATTTCATGCCACAACTGACCATAACTATACTACAGCATAACTTAAATAAGTAACACCTTCTGAGGTGCTTGCATGTTGTGCTTCACTTTTTCAGAAAAAAAAATTACTCCTCACCTGAAAGAAATTCATGGTTGTTTCAGATTGCTCTGAGGTTCTCCATATAAAGAAATTGAGTCCACCCAAAACACAGGGCTTTGTAAAATCATTGGGATAGGCCACATGAAAACCTGAAGACACAAACCCATTTTCCTAGCAGTTGTAATCAAAGCAAATTTCCACCAGGGCAAGTTCAAATGGCTTCAGCAGGCTCTAAGAGGCTTGCCTTCAGCAGTGGCATCTCACCAATGCAGTGGGCACATGAATCACACTTGGGGGCCCACAGCAGAGTCTGATGCAATGGCAGGAGCACAGCCTTTGAGAGGAGTGTGTAAAGGCACAAACTGCTCAAGGAGCTTCACATGGAGGAAAGCACAACTGGGCACTGAATATGAGGCACCAGACCCCAACTGTGTCTGCCAGAGATGCTGATTAATGTCCGAGGTGCACTGCTTTCACTGCTCATCGTAACAGGCAGCAGCACTGGGAGAGTCGAATGTCCCCACTGGACAACAGTTTTAGTGAGCCAAGGGAAAGATTAATCAATTTGATTCCTTCATAGAGATATTGGCATCAAATGCCAATCAAATTATGCCTTCATAGAGATATTGCGATCCCTTATAACTTGGGCTTCCAGAGTAACCTCCCTTAACCAGAAACTTGTCCACTACAATGGATGTCTTACTTATTCCTGCCAGCTCCCATGGCTTTTTCATCCTTTGGCAAACCAAGATAAATGGGGTGGACTAGGGAAAGAAGGCATGATGTGTTAGGCTATCCATTTGGATAGCCAAGTGGTCACTGAGAGGTTACAGGAAGCAGTAAGAAATGAGGTTTAAATTGAGCTTTGACTGACTTGACTTTTTCCTATCTTTGACATAATTTCAGATGTTAACCGTCTCGAATTCTTCCATTGAAAGAAATTAGCAATCTTTTGGCTGGAAATATATGCACACATACCAGCTGGGAGATTTAAAGAGAGTGTTGAAATCAAATTAGCTGACATGGTGTTCAGCATGATTTTTCCTGTTCTGCACTGACTGCAGAGTTGTGGTCAGCATCACATCATCTATCTTGTGTCTTTGCAGCCAGTTTCAGTGTTTCCATCTCTCACGATTTTATCACAAAATTCAAACCTATCTTAAAGTCCCAGCTCTTAAAATGGTATGATTTCATCACACCCTCAGCTTTGCTTTTGTTTGTTTTTGTTATAACTTTATTTTTTCCTTTTAAAGTCAATTTCTAGCTTAAACTGTAAGAAAAGCATGAAAACATAAACCCTCAATATTTTAACACTAGAACTGAATATCCATAAGGTATTACTTACAATCTTGATTTCTGAGCCAGTTCATTGAGTGAGAGAGAAGGCTGACCTGATTTTTGAGCCCTTGGAATTGGCAATACAGTATACAGTGAACATTGCACCACAGATCAGTTTGCGTGCAATGTTCCTCCCATCACCTCATGTGTTTTGGAGCCCTCTCAAGCAGAAAGGCAGGGAGGTTCCTCACATTATACTCAAGCTATCCAAGCCCAGTGGCAACCTCCAAACCCTGCTGTGCCACACTGCAGGGCATTTCTGGGTGTGCCTCTTCTCCACAGCCGAGGGGGAGCAGAGACGGAGAGAAATATTCTCCCTCATCTTCCAAGAAATACTGTGCAGCCATTATAGAGACTATTTCTGGGAGAAAACAAAAGCAATGCTTGGTTTTGAAGGCAAGACAAACTCAACCTTAAATAGGTGGGGACAGATTGATATGCACAGCAAAGAGATTCGAGCATCCTCTTACACAAAACACCACACTCTGCACAACTCCATTATACTCAGCCAAAGTCTCTCTCCTTCTGCAGCATCAACAGGCTCATCAGGAGATACTAATACTGCTGCACTGAGCTCCCATGCACTTCTGCATATGCACGTGTGTGTGATTACAGACACATGTAGAAAGTGAGGTTAAATAACAAAGTGATTTACTCTGATGGAGTTAACAGGTATTATGTCTGTATGTTGTATGACTGCTGACATCAGCAGCACAGCACTCAAAGACAAAAGTGAAATAAATACAGCTTTCACTGCATATTGAAGTGCAACCTGCACCTATGTTCACTTCTAGAGATAAGGGAGTGGTAGTGCCTGGAAAAACACAAAAACTGTGCCCCATCCAAACACAATTGTAGGAATAGTCCCTCACCACCGCCTCTTGCAGAAGTGACCTAGACACAAATTCCAGCTTCACAATGAATCTGACAAAGCAGCTGGAAGGCAGAGGGGCTGGAGGTGAGCTAAGGGAGGATGTCCAGCTATCTAATCCTATTGCCACTGCCTTCATCATTAATATAACAGCACCTCTCTCAATGCACTGAGATTCATTTAATAAAGCTCTTAACAGTACTTGGAGTCCCATACCTTCCTGGACCTGCTGTGAATGGGATCAGACAGCCCAGGACTGCCCACCTCACGCTGAAAAATCTTAATCTGAGGACATTGTCCTCATTTTGTAAAGTTATCTTCCCTGGACAGCCTGATGGTTGTCCAGAAGCTGATGAATCCCACAGTGAGGAAAGAAATGAGAGGGAAGGAGGAAAATGCAGAGCAGACCTGGTAAAATACCTGCTCTATTTTACATTTGTCTTTTTAACACCCGTGAAAATGTTCTGTTTTTTGTGCAGAGACTGTAGTTATTTGGGAACGGAGGAGCAGGAAAAATTCATTAGAACAAAAATCACACACGTTACTACAGTCTTGTGGAAATATTACCAGAAGAGTAGTGCAGCAATGCTGCATTTGGTCTGGTGTGTCATTTGCACAGACTGAAAGTGTCCTGTGGCTGATGCTAGACAGCATTTTGAATCCCCTCAAATGAGCTTAGGATTCTTGAAACAAGATGAGGCTTTAAAAATGTAAATTCACATTATTACAATTAGCCATTCATATGTAAGGACACTGTGAAGACAAGGTGGGAAATGGTGGCAAACCAGGACTAAATATTTGTTTGCTGGCATCTACTGTCAGTCGGTAAAGCTGACACAATTTTTCCTTCATCAAGACAAAATTGTTCTTTTTTCCAGCTGTCTCTTTTCAATCGAGGCAATAAAAAGTGGTTTTATATATACACATATTTTTTTCTAAAATGACACCATTGTATTTTTAAACGAGATAAGTATTTGTGCCAGGCTGGGGACATCATCTCCCACTGCTCCAACCACATCAAAGGTAGGACAAGGGAGCTAGAGACAGGAGCTGCAGCCATAAGTGTGAGTTTCCTGTATTTGGGGTGTTTAAATCTGACCGTCATTGGTTTTTTCTTCTCTGGTTTTTACAAATGTGTTTTTAGAAAAGAAAAATAAACATTTTAAAAAAATAGCAAAACAGAGGGGAGCGGGGGAAGGGAGAGCCAGATTTTTTTTATAGGGACAGATCTTTTTTATAGGCAAGAGGCAACAAATAACCTGAAAGGCGTTAGGAAAATTGTCTAGCAGGTTGTACAAAACAAAATCAGCGCTGTTTACTACAGGTATATAGATTGCCTGTACTGTCTTAAAAGACTTACAAATTCCGTGTAGGCACGACCCTGTAGGAGAATGCTGGGACCTTTTAAACATAACCCAGCTTGCCTCTAACAATTAATCACAAATCAAAAAATCAACACCCGATGTCATGACAACTTTCCTAGCCTGTCACCCGCTGCTCCCTCAGCAGCACGATACGGGTAACCCGATAAAAGTAACCCGAAAGACGTAACCCAAAAACGAGCGGAACAGATTCTGGAAAATTTGGGGGGAAAATACTAATAATAATTTTTAAAAGGTAAAGGCAAATCTGTCCCTTCTACTCGTCTGTGGTGGTGGCGCCTAGCCTTGCGATGCATGCTCCACTGCCCCACGGCGCGGACACGCAGCCGGAGCGTCGCTGAGCGCTGCTCGCCCCGGTCCTACCTGGCGAGACGGAGGGCGAGGGAGGTCTCCAGAAATCCCCGAACTCGGACACTCTGTCGCAGACACTGCCCTCGCAGCTGGGCGCTGACTCGGAGGTGCCATCCGCAGCCTCTGTAAGGTGGGATTCCGGGGAAAAGCGCCCCTGGGAAGGCTCCGGATCGGGCAGGGTGGTGCGGCACAGCTCCGCATCCTCGGGGATCTTGCTGTCTGCAGGGCAAAGGAGAGAACTCCTCAGTGTGGGCCTGTGGTGGGAGACAGCCACCTCCCGCGGCGGCCCGCTCCCACCAGGGTGTGATGGCCGACTCTCTCCAAGCCCGCACCAGCCCCTCCGGTGTCCCGCAGCACGAGCACCGGGGTGATGTCGGGCAGGTGGGCAGTCTCCGAGTGAGGCTGCGACCGAAGGACTCCTACCTGCACAGATCTGGGCTAGCACCGTCTCCAGCCGCAGGCTGTAGTCCTCGTCGGCGGAGCGAGGCTGGTGGTAGCTGTGCGCTTTCTTGCTCTTCACTAGGAAGGACCTCGGCATGGTGGGGTGCTGGCACGGCCGGCACGGCCGCACTCCCTCTCTAAGCGCCGGGCACGGCGGCGGCGGCGAGCGTCACCCCCGAATCTCCTGCGGGGCGGCGGCGGGGAGGCGACCTGNTTCCAGGAGCGCAGATAACTCAGCCTCCAACCGCCCCCAGCCAACGCCTTTTACCCCCCTCCCTCCCACCGTGGTCTTGGGGCCGCCCCGGCCACGCTCCGACGGCCGCTGCCGGATTGCGGAGAACCGGCAGTAACAGCAGCTGAGCGCCGTTCTTCGGACCAGCGGGAGCTGGGGGGCGCGGTCGGCTGTTATCCCGTTCCTCCAAGTGGGCGCACCGCGCCCCCGTGTTTGCCCCCGCGCCGGCAGCCACTGCAGAAGCGGCGCCAACAAATCTTCCCTCCGAAACAGCTCATCACGTCCCACCAGCCCGGACGGGCGGGCCGGCGCGGGGTTGTTACCGGGACGGGAGGGGGAGTCGTTACAAACCCGACGGCCCAAACCTGGCGCCTGAGAGGCTGCTGCTGTCGGAGGGACTGATTCACCCACCCCGCGCGAACCACGACAACACGAAAACGAACAAAACGGAATCTGTCTTGCAGCCCGCAGCTATCGGCGCCGCGCCACCTTGCAGCTGTGGGCACCGAAAGCCAGGGCGGGGAAAGGAGGCGAGGTGGGAAACAACCTGCGGGAGTCGGGGGGCACCGGGTTAAACAACACTACCCCGAGCCGACTTCTCGGGGGAAGGCCGAAGAGGTTGATTCGAACCTAATCCAGCACCGGGCCGCCTCTGCCATTACACTTGACTTTGCAAATAACGAGTTTACTCCACGTTCTTTTGGGGGATTGGGGTACTTCGTAGGGTTGCAAACGGGGAAGAGGGGAAGAGGCCCAGCCCGTCCGCTGGGGCCCAGGAACTGCCCCGCAGGTGGCGGCACTGGCTGCGCCACAAAGCTCCGGCCCGTCCGCGCCCGACAGGGGCAGGGCTGCTAAGCGCCGCTGGGGAGGCGCCGCCCCCTGGCACGGAGCCGGGTGGGAGCTT
>WEIU01013743.1:106690-158859 GCA_013389925.1 Aegithalos caudatus
GCCCTGAGGGGAGCCCTGAGGGGAGCCCTGAGGGGAGCCGTGAGGGGAGCCCTAAGCGCAGCCTCCCGCAGCCATCGTGCCAGGGCTCGTCCCGCCCCGACAGGAGCTGCTGTCTGCGGTATCAGCACGCCGAACAGAGGTGAAAGGGTTCAGCTTTTATTTTGTTTTACAGTGTGACCTGTGCGCCGCAGCTCAGTAAGCCTTGACATGATCTTGCGTGTGCAAGTGTCGAGCTGTGTGACCGTGCCAAGTATTCTGTCTTACAGCGTGGAAAAGCCGTAAGCCAAGCCAGAGTTGGCACAGAGATGTAATTCATGGGAAAAGTAGGGCTGGGTTTTAACGAAGTTACTCTAATGCTTCTCTCAAAGGGAGTGTGATATTCAAAGTTAAACATAAACACTTGGTAAGATGCATTTTAATGCAGTGGCACATGATTGTTAAACCGTAGTGACAAGAGTGGGGAAGAAATAAAGGAGAAGTTTAAAGTAGGGTGGGATTATGTTTAAATCGTGTTTAAGATTAAAGAGCTACTCAGTGTAATTCACTGCACCGTTTACAGTAGCTGCCTGGGGTGAGCATTAGACCTGAAACACCACCAGATAAGGCACCAAAAGTGACAAGCTGGAGGTGAGACCTTTGTGTTCAGAAGTGATAAGACACTTTGCAAGAGGAGGGAGGATTTGAAGAACAGGATTTGACAGGTTAGCTGCTTGGTACAGAGGGGAGGAGAAGCAATTTCCTGTGGCGGGGGAATCAGGATTGGGAGAACGCAGCCAAAAGGGTGATAGTGGGGAATTAATACCCACTTTAAAGTGGTAAAACTTGGGATCACAGTTATGCAGAACAATTCCACTATGAAAAGCTGATAGAACTTGTAGAACTGTGCCTCCTGTTGGGAAGTGTGTCTTTTTTTAAACTTTTTTCAACTTTAAAAAATTTACTTTTAACTGCTGCTGAATGTTTTTTTTTTTCCTCCCAGCATCTTGTCACGATCTTCTCTATGGTCCGCCTTGTGGCATGCTGTAAATATGTCAGAAATTAATTCGTGATTGATTGCAGTTTTTTGATTGCTGGGGAAACCAAAGTAACTTCTGCTGCTCCCATATCAGATTAGAAAATGAGCACTGTGAGCACAGACTGGAGAAGGAAAGTGACGGTAGGCGGTGGTGTTGAAGGCTGGGATGAAGAGAGGGATTCCAGCTTTGGGAGGGAGTGGACTCAGAATGTACCTCCGTTACGAACAGAAAAGAGTTGTTATAGAACAGTTGATATACATAGTCTATCTATCTATCTATAGACTATGAAAAATGTTCCCATAGGAATTCTAGTTCTCATAGTGAGACACTAGAAATTTCAGTCACTCGTGCTGTACTATGCAATTCAATGAGTATGCCACATTGCTTTTGGTTTTCGTAACTGGGAAATAAGGTATTAGTTCCTGGAAAAGGAGAGCATTGAGCTATTTTATCTTGGATCTAGCAGTTGTATCTTATTGTCCAGGCATGAGCAGGCATACATAAATTAGCATGTTTACTCTGAAGCTGAAACTTCATGCTATATTGAGGTTATATTGGAAGTCAATTTACTGTGTACTTTCCATCATTCAGAATTTCTGGTTCTGTTGCCTACCGTGAAAATGCATTTTACTGATTATTCTTATGTCTTGCACTAGTTTGTAAACAAAAAAAACCCAAACCAAACCAAAAAGCAAAAACACACACACACACAAAAAAAAAACCAAACAAACAAACAAAAAAAACCCCAAAAAACAACAACAACAAAAAAAACACCACAAAACAAAACAAAACAAAANAAACAAAACAAAAACCCAAAAAACAACAACAAAAAACCCTACCCACCCAAACCAAGCCACCCCTCCCCCCCAAAAAAAACCACAACCAAAAATCTCCATCAGCAGGCAAAACACTCAGAGAATTACAGAATATATACTGATAGGAGTATTTCATAGAATAAAAATGTACTTCATTGAATCTAGAAATCCATTAGTTATCCGTAGCTTTCATCTTCCTTCTTAATACACAGAGTACGTAGCTGGTGCATGATTGAGCATAACATAACATCTATATAGATTACCATAACTTCAAAGTTGATTTTTTAATTTTAATGGCTTTCCTAGGGGATTTGTATTCTCTCTACCTTCTCCCCAGGTGAATTACATTATTTGGAGCTTCTACAGGTAGGGGAGCTAGCAGCATATCACGTATAAAATGTGGATATTTTTATGCTAACATATCTTTAGGTCATTCTAGCCTAGAGTGTTTAAGCATCAAGTTTCACTAACACTGTCTTTATCAAACAGTGATCATATTAATACCCCACAAAAACATGCAGTTCCATGTTGCAGTTCCACAAAAGGGTGCAGTACTGATCAAGTTCAATAGCAGGATGTACAAAGTGGTTTTGATAAATATATGCAAACTCCAGTAAAAAGTGTGAATGCTTCTTTTTGTAGCAATGTATTTTAGTTAATATAGAAATTGAATATACACTTGAAAATTTAATTTAGTGGAGGATAGTACTTTGTGGATGTGTATATAGATGATGTCTGCTTTTTGATAAGAAACAACAAAAAAACCTGACCAAAGTGAACAAAAAGTTGTTGAGCTGTGAATGCAATACATGTTTCTTACTTACTCCACAGAGGTACTTTCTCTCAACTAGCCACATTACAAGTTTTCCATAAATGTTACAAACTCCTAACACATGAAATGAAATTACTTAAAAGAGGACTAATGATAAATGCCATTAGTACCTAAAATATTCACTCCTCTAGGGTGGAGAAATAAGAAAATGTAAATGTTGAGGATTCTCTGATTATCAAAGACACTTGATTATCAGATTGGGGAAATCAGAACCATTTTCACTACCAAACATAAGATGTAATTTGCACAAAAACTCCACATATAGCAGGGCATTCCTTTTCTCTATTCCACCTGTTTTCTCAGCTGTAGCACTTGCATTTTAAGGAATCTGAATTTTCACGTTTACATGCTTTTTTACCTTATGCTTTTAGTATTCATATTGAGCTTTCTAGATGCAAGAGCAAATCTAAGCAAATAGAAATGTTTGTTAGGTCATTAAAGAAAGATGATGGTGTGTAGCATAACTACTGTGTTTTATTTGTTGACACATTATTTTATACAGTCTATTATGTTGATGATTTGTCATTATTCTGAAGTATATTCAAATTATAATATACATAGGCAATGAGATTAGTGTCATTTATTTGCCAGAAGAGTTGGAGAAAAACCAGAATGATTCTGAAGAGCCTATCCTGGGCTTTCTAGAATAGTCTGTGTATAACCAAGTCTGGAACTGCAGTATGTTCAGTGATTCACTTTTATCTACTAGAAGAGATGTAGTCAGTTGGATAAGGACTTATGCCTATTTTTATTTATGCTGTTATTCAGTATCAGTATTTATTCTATTTGTATATTTTAAACCCACAAAAGTTCAGGAAATAACCCTTGCCATCTAATCTCATTTGCTCTCACTTGAACAGTAAGGCAGTTATTGCAAAATCATAACACTTCACTATTCAAACAGACAGAGTTTTTATGGCCCTCCAACTGAATTTTACGCCTGCCACTTATTACAGAACATTACCTTTAAGAGAGGCTTGCAGCTGGTATTGATGACAGGCAACAAGACATTTGTCACCTATCCTCTTGGGCAACAATGATCCAGGTGCAAACATAAGTTAGCAGATGCTCATTGGAAGGGAAGAAGACAACTGTTACTCATTTGTGAACTAAAGTGCTCCTGATATCGTTTTGCACACATGACATTTTCAACAGGAATAAGAATCACTCAGCAAATCCAACTCAGAAGTGGCAATTTCTACAGGCTGTGCTTGGAACTACATATTCACTGGTGGGGAAATTTGGCAGAAATACTGAACCAAGTTAGGAGCTGCAGAAATCAGTAATTTGGAATTTGTCACCTACATGCTTAAAGATTTAAATTAGATTGCACCTGGGCAGATAATATTGTTGAGATGACCATAATATGATGTTTCCATACAGTCTTCTCTATCATCCTTTGAGCATTTGTTATCTCCTAGTTGTGATGTTTCTTTCTGAAAACATATCCAAAATAAAGGGACAGGAAATGCCTGGGACTAGGAGATGCATTCAGCAGAACACTTCCACGCTTGCTGCAAGTTTAAACAACTACACTGCTCCTGGTGGGTAGCGAACCAATTAACATACACACTGCCTATCAGTACCAAACTTCTGCATTGCTACTTTTTATTTAACAGAACAGTTGCAAACATTGCCAAAAGAAGTCTTTAGAATTGCTTAATTACATAAGATGGCAATAACAGAATATTCTTGACTAGAATGTGTCTGCAAGTGCACATAAATGTTCATATGACAACAGCAGAATATCTTGTTCTGTTCAAGAAGCTAAGGCTGTTTGACTGGATCTCAGTTTTCAGGAGACTGGAAGCAGAATGCTCAGCTCTTACTGCTTTGCTCAATCACAGCTATTTGGTGATGGCACCAATAACTTATTTCCTAGGTAGCTCTGTCATATAAAGTATAAGAGGACTGAATGTATATATTTCCACTGTACTGACCATGTATTAATTGAAACTAAGACATGAATAATTCTTCACCTTATTTGAACCTAACTAGAGCCTGCAAGTAACTATGTGGTAACCAAGGACTATAGCTTGGAAGGGACTAAACAGTAAATGCTTCAACCTTGTTAAATCATGAAAAATTTATTTTCATTACATATACATGAAGGTAAAAGATTTCAGTCAATAGTGTTTTGAACAAGCATTTCTGACATGAGCCCGTTAGTGTAGCTAGGCTGAAACTTAATGCAAAGTTAGTGTTTTGCCTTTATTTAGTAATTCACTTTTAGTGTGTATATACAGAATTCATTTTCCTGTTAGAATACCAGAGACAGTAATATCGCAACATTTACATTCCTCATATAAAATGGAGTAATGTACATTTTCAGCTTGGTGTAGATACATAAATATGTACAAAATAAACATTATTGTAATTAACATATTCAGACCAGTTATTATTTAGCAACATCAAAAGCAGATGCACATAGATTTAAGTGAAAATGGTGGAAAACACCTTTATGACATTAGTGACCCTTATTTGCATATATGAAGTAGTACAGATAAAGGCTTGTCTTTCAAGCCTTCTGTGGCCATCCAATAACTTTAGTAAAAAACCAAAACTAATTGAGAAGCATAAGATAATTATATATATATGTCATGATCAGATGGTTTACTAGGGTCCATCTTGATCACAAAAGGATAACAATGTAAAACATACACATTTGTTCAGAGCATAAAATATTGCACAAAAGCAATTTTTTGAGGAAAATAATTCCTGTGTTTGTGAACAGCAAAAATGCTTCTTACACATTAAAGAAATAAGATATTTGCAGTTTCTAAACCAAGGAACATTCAGTAATACTGTCAAAACTGTCATCTATCAACCTCTTCCCAGCCTATTTTATGGCAATGGTATGTCATTAGCAAGATTTGGCAAAGAGAGAAGGCAGATAAACAGTACATGTATATATTTATCACAGGCCAGACCAAATCCAATAGTTACCTAAACCAACTGCTGGATGGTTTCAGTTCCTTCACAATTTCAGCCTTAAAGAAATATGGAAGTCTTCAGTGCTAGTCACAGTGATAATCACACAGTAGTAGAGTAAGATTCCATTCTTCTTTGCTTAGAAACCATCTTGCCTGAATTCCCAGTCTGAAGGGCACTTTCCTCTGTATCACTGTCACTGCTGTCTACAAGTGTGTGATCCAAAGACATCTGACCAGTCCTCCTGGGAAGATGAAAGTTCACCCCACTCTCCTGTATGGAGTTAGTTATAAAATCTTCATCAGAAGAATGAAATGATTCGTCATCTCCTGTGAAATGGTTGACAATGTGAATCCCATCAAAAGTGGGTTGGTCTGAGAAGTTTCTCTGGCCTTTTAGACATTTGATCTGTTAGAAAAAGTGGAAGTTGACAGTTAATTAGAGCTCAAGAGTCCAGCAATAAAAAAACCCAAACAAAAACCAAACCAAAAGAAACAAGTGACTTCTCAAGAAATGCCTCATTAAACTCTTACTGGATAAAATCAAAGATGTGAAAGTAGCACATTTGATGATCACTTTGAGTATTTCAGTTTTAAGGCTTAATAATCAAGGCACTTAGAATCAGTCATGAGAGATTCCTCTTTTACTGCATCTCTATTATCCCCACAAGGGTGGTTTCTATTTTCTAGAGTGGCCTATTTGTTTTGCCAGCACTTCTGGATTTAACATTTTAACTTTTACAGCTCCATTCTTTCTTGTATTGCCTGATTTCTTACTTAAGAAAGCTCCTCCTTCAAAGAGCAGGGTCCCAAGTGAATATTGCCAGCTTCTCACAGTCACAGAAAAAATCCTGACAATATGTTTAGTTCTGTCTACGATGTAGTATTAAGTGTCTTAATTATCTAATTCAGATCCAATGAGATTTCAGATCAAATAGTAAGAGAGAAACATCTCTGTACAGCGTAATGAGATTGTAGTTACAATTTTAAGACAACATCAAACAGACAAAAATTATTGTCTGACCACAGACAGATAACATTTTAATTCAATGTGCTGCAGAGTGATATACAATTTCAACCATGCATTCAAGCTACTCTAAACTAAAACCCAAAGCACTAAAGTCTGGCAAGTCCCCTTTAATTTAATGAAAAATAACTGCAACTCATGGAAGACATCCTGGAGGTTGGTTGTTTTTGTGCTGTTTTGGTTTGTTTGATCTAGAATTTAATTTTTGTTAGTTTTTAGTAGCAAATATCTCAGGTCAATTTGACAGTCTAAGAGTATTAAGATAAAAAACCCTGAGCATGCAGAAAAACATTAAAAATAGATTATAGAACCTTCCTAATGTCACCCTAAAAGCTTAAAAATGAAGATGCATCAAGTACTATGTTGGAAGTGACATTTTACAGTAAGAGACCTGGAGAATAAAAGGAATAAAATACTGAATAGTTTCTTTACCAAAATCTGTTTGGTGTTTCAGAAATCTGAAGCAATATTCACTTTGATAAAGAAGAAGTGCTTGTATGTCCTCGGTATTGACACCAGTATGAGATTTTTACCTGTCCATTTGGGGAAGAAGGAATCTCTGTACTTACCATGGGCTTGTGCAGAAGATGAGAATAAAAAAAGGAGTTGGAAAAAGATCACAAGAGTCATAATCATGCTAGAAGCCATTAAATTGTATGTTAGCATTAAAAACTCCAGCTTTTGATGTTATAGCAAAAAAGTCCCTGTGAGGAATATGCATACATGATGTAGATCTAAACCTTTGTTGTTACTGTGCATAATAACATTAGTTTTTTGCATTTTCTTCACATACACAAAGACTGCTGTTGTTTCATGAGGGCTTTGTATAAAGACAAGCAAAACAGAGCTCCACACTTGTACAGCATAACTCATGATGCAAGCAAAATCAGCTTATACTAAATATAAATATATCTGGAATAGATAATTTTTACTAGCTTATATACCTAGATGCAGAAAGCCTGGTACAGACATTCTCATGTTATTTAGAAATATAATTCCTGAAAATATCCTGCAATATGATCAGATTAGCTACCACATGAATTTTCCAAAACAGCTATCAACTTTAGTCACTAAGAAAATAAAACATAGAAACCCAACAATTTTTCTCCACCCTCACCACAGGAAAAAAAAAAAAGAACTGCTGTACAAGTGACTACAAACTTCATATTAGAATAAGAAATTATATGCTTTTAGGTCTGTACAGTTAAGCCATTGGTTCACCTGAAATTATAAAGCTGATACTCAGTGTTAGTTGTTTTGAACATTCAGAAAGCCAAGCCAGTGACCTCAAATGTTTTCCCGAAGACTTGACATGATACCTTTAGATGAAGTTATTTAGGTAACATGACAAAATCATGGTTTCACAGTTTTAGGCAGCAACCTTTCCAAATGGGAGTCTGTGGAAAATGCTGTTGGTGAAAATAATCATGAATAGACACAGTCTTTGCCAGTTCCTAAAGGGAGTCTCAGAAAACACTGTGTTATCTTAGTGCATCCTTTCATTAGAATAACAAATCTCTGACTTTCCAGAAACACTTTCGATCTGCAGCTTTTCACTTGCCTGCCTTTTTTTCTTAAGCACTTCTGGCGAGCAAGGGGAAACAGACTGCTGTGAAGAAACATGAACATACTGCAGGGAATACACACTACATGTCTATCAATGGTCACAGAACTCCAGAACTTCTGTCTGCTTCAGAAATGCCACCTGAGCCAGAACACTGTGGCATAGACTTTGTATTATGGGGATCAACAGGCTGGGTAGCAACACTGCTGAAGAGGACAATGGGGTCCTGACACACGGGAGGCTGAGCTCAAATGCACACTGTCCCTGGGCAGTGATGAAAGCTAACAGCATACTAGGCTGCACTGACAAGGGCAAGTGTGCTTTCATAGCTGAAGATTGTTCAGGGGCCCTTCAACCTAATAATTGTTCAGGAGCATTTCTGAAGGAGCTTGATTGTTTGGAATTTTTATTGCAACACGCAGGCTTTGTATGGCTTGTCAAAGCACTTGAAACAACTTGCAGACAGCCTGCACTCCAATGCAATTAAATACCAGTGTCTAATGCCAGCATAAAGCTCTAAAATGAAGTTTTGTACTCTCACATAACTTTACAGTCTAGCAAGTGAGGCTCTACACTTGTAAAAGAAAGAGCAGGATCTTTTTTCAAGGGAGGAACATGACTTTTATTGGCTCAGGACAATGGTCCATCAGCCTAATATGTTGCCTCCAACAGTGACAACAGGATGTTCATGCTACCAAGCCTCCATTCATTTGTTCTGAAGCTGTTGTAGGAAATATGAGTGAAATCTTCTTCTAGCTGCTTTGGAATACATTTACAAACCAGCCATCCACAACTGATTATATAATTTGCTGTCTACCTCCATATCTTCTTGTGGCAGTAAATTCCAGAAATTCCTTTATTTGTTTTAAACTAATCTACTTGTTTTAGTAACTGCCCCCAAATTCTAATAATGCAGGAACAAGTGGTGAAAAGCAGTTCTGTGGTCATTATTCTGAAACTTACGTCAAAGTACCTTCTTCAGCTTTCTCTCTAGAGCAGATGAGTTCCAATCCATTTTAGCTTCCCATAACAGGCAGTAATCAAGACAAGCAACATTCGGTTCCCTTTAACTTCCCTACAGACCTTCTTTAAACTCTCTGCATCCATCTAGATACCAAGTGGCAATACAACTCCATTTATTTGGTTTTTAATACACTTCCTTTAATGCCCAATGTTGCCTTGTCTGATTTGGCTGGTGCTGCATGCTAAGTATTAAGTCCTCTGACACTGGCTAAGTGAAAACATCTTTCCTGATTTGTAACTACCAGTTCTGTGATTGCCATTGTGCAGGTATGGCTTAGATTTTGCAATAGATGAATAATCACCTTATTCACACTGAAATTAATTTGTCAGCTTTTTAGGACAGACTTGAGATTCTTGCTGTCAGTGTTTCACTTGAACATGGAAAAAGAGCTTAAGGTAGGAACTAAAGTATTTGGCCAAGATCTTGCCATTCATCTAGCCAAGCATATCAAGACAATAGGAAATACAACTGAGGGCTTGGAATGTAGGATGTGTGGACTCAACCCAAACACTCCCTCCATACCCTAGTTCTACTCTATACTTATGCCTGAAGTAATTACAGCCATGTTGAACAAAGTATGGACTTGCACCCCAGGGTCTTTTAGTTTCTGTTCTCTTTTGTACAGTTGATATTGGTAAAGCTTTCAGTTTGGGGTCTGGCCTTCCTTCATGTGAAGGGAACTAGATCTGTCACTCCAACAAGTAACATTTAAAGGAACCTGTTTCTTACTACTTCAGTTTTGCAAGAATCTCAAATCTGATCACATTTGGGGAAAAAAAAAAAAAAAAAAAAAGGCAACCAATAAAAACCCAGGTCTGGTAAACCCCATGTGCTTTGCTTTTAATTCTCAAATCCAGGTCATATTGTCTAGATGACTGCAGCTTCAACCCAGTTTTCATACAGCACATTCACATGGTCTTTAGGACATTTCAAAGGGTTAATAACATTATGTGATCAAAATATATATCATCATTATCCCTTCAAAAGCCAGCTGAATCAAGAACAAAATCTTAATAACGTGTGCATTTTTATACCTTCGTGTGTCTTAAGAATTCAGCATTTTAAAGACAAACTGTATGTTTACTGTCAACATATGAAAATACTTAACTGTACATACTCTTAACAGGTAAGAGTGTACTTCCACAAATATAGAAGAGCTGAAAAAAGGCTACCAATCAGATCCTTAAACCTTAGAATAAACTTTCTTACCTGATGCTGACTGCCTCATCAAGCCAGGCATGAAGGAGAAACAATAAAGAGAAATTTAGAAGTTTTAAACAATTCAAAAAGTGTTCTATATTAAATCATAGAATTAAGTTTGAAGGGTGATAGTCAGTTGCAAGCAAATTATATTTCTAAGTCCCTTTGCTTTTTTTGAGTAGGGAACATCGGTTAAACTTTCAAGTGGGACTTGAAAGTGAAAGAGTTCGGCTTAAGCTCTGGGAGACATTTTTATGTTGTAACTTATGAGGTTTAAAGCTAGGAGTTCAGAGGTGGAAAGTCAAACTAAAATGCTACTGTCTGCTCCCTTTAAAAGGCTTCAGTAACTAATTCTTGAAATTTACTCAATTCCAAAGTAGTAAAGACAGGTTTTAACAAAGCTTGCCAATAAATATTAAATCTAGTCACAGTAAGAAAACCAAGAAATACACAAGTGAGATCGAAATATGACCACTGCCTTGGGTGAATAAAATTGGTTTTGGCAGAAGGCAGTATATAAATTTAAATGTTTATTTAAAGAATAAAGATCCTGAATTCTCAGTGCTTTTACTCATAAGAAGAAGAATCTAAAAATCAGAGTTCCCTCTTTCTTTGTTCCAACCTTAGTAACAGTTGAAACTCTTCATAAGATTTCCTACTTAAAACCCAGACATGATTCAAAGGAAAGCTAGAATTTGATCTAACCAAATTTAGCTGAAGAAACAAGTCAATAGGATTTTCAAATACCTTTCCTATAATTCAGAAAAACATTGTCAACTTGGCACTATGAAAACAGAGATTTAGAAAATTAAAGACAATTAAAAAATCAGTTATGATTATTAATCTATTAAATTATAATCACATTTACACATGAATAAAAGCAAATTAAATGGAGTTCTTAAAAATTCCTGAGACTGTCTACAGCATCTACTGGGATCCCTTATCATATTTAACAGCTACTTAGTGATGACTCTCCCATTGTAACAATATGACTTCAATTTAAGGCATACAGTAGTGCACTATCACTCCTTTAAAAACACTCCTACTAACTTCTTTTGGAAAAATGCTTATCAAAACAAATCAAGTAATTGGAGCATCTCCAATGTAATTAGTGGGAAATATGTTGCCATTAAGGACACAAATATCAGTCCAGACAAATACTACATCCAGCAGATATTACAATGCAGAAGCCATTCTTCCCCTATACTCAGCACTGGTTAGGCTGCACTTCAAGTGCTGTTTTCAGACCTAGGCCCCACAATTTAGGAGGGATGTTGAGATGCTCAAACACATCCAGAGAAGGGCAACAAGGCTGGTGACAGGTCTGGAACACAAGCCCTATGGGGAACAGCTATGGGCACTGGGGTTGTTAAGCCTGGGCAAAAGGAGGCTCAGGGGAGACCTTATCAAGCTCTACAACTCCCTGAAAGGAGGTTATGGCAAGATAGGGGGTATTCTCCCAGGCAACCAGCAACAGGACAAGAGGACAAAGTCTTAACCTGGGCAGGGGAAGTTTAAGCAGGACATTAGGAAAAAATTCTTCATAGAAAGGAGTGGGCATTGGGATGGGCTGCCCAGGGAGGTGATAGAGTCACTATCCCTGGATGTGTTTAAGACGCGATGCAGCACTTAGTACCACGGTCTAGTTGATAAGGTGCTGTTAGGTCATAGGTTGGACTCAGTGATCTCAAAGGTGTTTTTCAACCTAGTTAATTCTGTGATTTTTGGCATTCATAAATTGATTCAATCTAATATAGCTGCAGTATCACTTATCCACTTCAAGCAATTGCAGCAAAAAACCCTTGAAATTGGCAACAGTAGCTAATCAGAAATCAGAGCAAGCAGTAAACTCCAGGCTGGATAATCCTACTGTGGGCCCAAGCCAGAAGAGTGGTGAATGACAATATTAAATACCTGAACAGACCTGGGCTCCTTTTTTCTGGCTCTGCCTATATGGTTGCTATTCTTAAAAAACCCAGAGAGTCTCTGGACTTTTTTTCCCCCATCAATAGAAGGCTTAAAAACAACAGTCATGAGGTACTACAGCATTAATTGAATCTGCCCCTGCTCGTCATTACATCTTTGGAAATCAAGATTATGTATGCGATTAAATTCTTAAGTCTTCTGTTTAAGGAAACGATTACCTCATGCTTTTAAAAGGATGACCAACATATTTCTGTACAACCTGAAATATTTACCTCAAATGAACTTTGCTGACCATACCACTAAAAAGAGATAAAACCCCTCTAGTGTGCTGTAAGTGAAAAGCAAAAGAGCAGCAGAAAATTTCCGAGACTGAGTAATTTCAGGCTCTGGGGTTTTTTTAACATTATTTAAATGTTTGGCTCCTATTTTAAATGCCAGCTTCTGTAAGTCCTATTCAGTCTAAGAGCAATACAAAATGTGTTACAAAATCCCTATAGCTGTCAGGAAGCTTAAATAAAATCTATGGAACATTTTTAATGAATTAAAAGAAAGCTTATCTCCAGCTGTCCACCTGTTTATTTCATACTGCTCTGAATTACTCTTAAATTTCTTAAATTTTTATAAAAAGAGGGTTTTTTCAATATTATAATTTTGAGAGTACTTGAGCTAAAATGAAATAGGATGTTGAATTAAACGTATGTTTTATATCAGTTTTACCATAGACAAGTCTGCTGCACTGTAAACGTGACAAAGATAAAAACCAGCAACAAGTGTTGAGACCAGAAGGTTTCCAGTGAATCAGAACAGGAAACCAATAAAGCAATCAATGGGAGGTCATGACTTGATGATCACTGCACTATATGGTTAAAGTATCAGGTTTTGATCTACTGCAATGTAATCAAGTTACACTTTGAAATCAGGTATCAAATATATAATGAAATAGCAACAGCACTGAGGAAGACCCAACTTTAATGCTATTTTGAAAAGTCATCAGTATTCGGTAACTGTGTCAGGTTTTATTTCTTAAGGGAATTTTTCCAAGAGCTGACAGGTTTGTTGTAGTGAGACTGTGTGCAATTCCAAAGGAAGTTCCAGGATGACAGGCCTAGAGATTTTCCTTCTTCCTATCTTCCTACCTACCTTATAGAAAGTTCCCAGAAACTCTTTCTACAAGAAGTGAGGACACAGCAACAAAAACATTTTAACACAACAGTATAATCACACTTAATGTACTGCAATTATTACATTCAAGAAAACACCTAAACCTTAGTGCTCCTTCTCCTTCTCCTGTGTATCTATAAATACAAACGTTACTGAAACCTCAAGCATTAACTAGAATGTACTGGCTGATAGAGACTGAAAATGCACCCAATTACAGGCAACAGTTACAGGAAATGAGCATTTCACACTTTTACTCTGTCCTTTAAAAGCAGGACTTAAACTCAGCATATTTAAATGGACTAAGTAACATTTCTGCCTCTGACTGCAGAAACTACTTTCATCTGTGCTGGCTGCCACTCAAATTAATAAAAGAATTCTAGGAGGTGTTTCCACCACATTTCTACTCTTTGCCCTGCTTATATTCAGATTAGCTTACAGAGACCTATTATAAACTCATATATAGCAATCTTCTCCTGAACTCGTTTTCTCCCATAGCTGGAACCTGTGTTTGAGTGCTAACCACTCCGACAAACCAGTAGAACCTCAATTCCTCCATTTTTCAATCCCCAAAACATGATTTATAGGCAGAAAAATATGACAGACCCTGACATGGCTCTAGTCAGTAAAGCAGACAAGCCACACAGCTTCAACAATCAAGAACATTATAATGCTATGATAATGAAATAACTTGAATCAGTTTACTTGCTTTGGCAATCCACACCAAGTTTAAAGGACACAGTGTAATTAATTTAGCTAGCTATATTCATCTCTAATGCTGCAATCAAGAACTATTACATTGCTCAGCAAGACAGATCTGGAGCTGTGATGTATAGGTTACAGTCAAGAAAAAAAAGGGGGGGAAAATGTTTATAAAAACAGCAGTCACCAATCTTCATTTATTTTAGCACTGAATTCAATCTGTCATTAGTGGCAGTGAAACAGTTAAGATTCATACTAAAAACGATTGACCTGATCCACCTAAACAAAGTCGTACCTGTTCCGTTTAAAGACAGACTGCCCTGGTTACACTGATCACATTTAGAGGTTTCCTTCACCTTTTTCATCCCAAAGGATGGAAAATATTTTGTTGATGGTGTTACCAGGGGGAAAGGAGAGGAATCAACCTCATCTGACACAAAGATGACAATTCATGGAATGAAGTACCATTATTATGGAATCAATTCTGTCATTTTGGGCAAGTGTAACATGTCTGTGTTAATTACACTGTGACCACTCAAAGTTAATTGAATTAAACAAATGATGGTCATAAAATATACAGGGATTCCATTGTATCTTCCATCTGCCTGTTGATTGCTTATTTAGCAAGATAGTTTCTATAGCTAGTTGCTTAACTAAGGGCAACTAAATTGGAGAAAGTTACTGGATAATTAAGTCTCCCAATCAGTTCAGTCTTTCCGTAATAAATCTGGGTATTATCAAGCCAGTACAACATCTCTGACTCTTTTAAGGACAAGCTGAGTTAAAGGAATAAAGCAATTCACTTTTCTAAAGTATAGAGGATATATTTAACTATCCTGTGTAGACAAAGCTGCTACATGAGATTGGGTGTTTGCAAACCACATGATCTCACAAACGCTATCTTATCACATCACAGGTTCCTCAGACTGACCACAACCACTTAAATCAGACTCTGCCAGCACAGAAGTTCTGTAACTTTGACACTTACTAGTAAAGCAACTACATTTTTAGCTGTCCTTGCAAGAGCTTTACTTGTGGGGAGGGAAAAATCTGATCATCTCTCGTCCAACTGTTCTTGCAAGATACGGTAAAAGAAAAGCACATGATTTATTGTGCTATAAACTTCCACTGCAAGCTGAAATGCTTACTTTGTAAATCTGAGGGCTAACATATTTCCTTTCAGAGACAACATTTCTTATCAAGTAAGAAAACATTTATACAGAGTCACATATTTTGAAAGCATTTGTCTAGTAAAAGACCTATTAGAAGATGTTAATGTGACTCTAGTCTGTATTGAGAAACAAGTGCTTTACAAGAGTTAATATAAGACTTTCAACCAACATTACTGAGAACTATGTTTTATTGAGAACTATGAAGGGAAAACAGCTGACTGAAGTAAAAATTCACTGGAATGAATCCCACAAAGCTGTTTTTTTGAAATGGAGCAAGTAAAATGACAGTTTCCAAGAGACAAGAGTTGTACTTGTACTACATGAAAAAGGAATTGCACACTTCTTCCAGAAGGAATAGGGGGCAAGGAGGAAAATAACTTGGCAAGAGACTGAGTAAAAAAACATTTTATCTAATTGCAAATATTACAGGAAGAGGATGAGGCCTTTTGGGCTTTGCTGGTTTTGCTTTAGTTCTGAAGAAAGAAACATTACCTACTTCTGTTCCTCAGGCACTTAAATGGTGATAAATCTGATCTTCTTTCATTCTCATTTGTGCATATGATCTGATCCGCTGCTATACATCACTAATTATGTCTTCAGAGAACTTGAAAAAATTTCTGCTAGGTTTAACTTTAACTAGAATTCACTTTCCCCAGTTACTCCTCATGTCCATCATGCAGAGCCATGTTATTTACTCCAAGTTATTTGCTCTGCTTCTGAATGTAGTCCAGTGATGCATCATATAAAAGAACATTTGATTTGGTAAGCATTGAATTTGACTCAGTAGAAGTCTAATAATAAAATAAACAGATGGAAGGAATAATGTTTCTCACTGGCACCCCATCATCAATCCCAGATGCAATTATTACAAGAGAAATAGGAGCTAGGAATGATGCTAGAAGTGGCCAGCCCATCTTGTGTACTGCAATGGGCCACAAAAGCAGCATCATAACTTTGTTCTCATCCATGGCCAGTGCAGGAATCATCATTTAGCTGCTTGTAAAGACATTTCCTCATCTCTTCAGGGGACAACCTGGATCAGTCTGTGCCAGGGCCCAGAACCACTCACTAATTTAAGATTATTAGCTAATAACAAAAAATAAAAGGAGGAAATAATTTGACAGTTTAAAACACAGTTTACCTACCATATAAGTTTATGGTATTTAATATTAAAGGAACCGTTAATGTGGAATAATGTTTCATTCTGTGTACTATAGTGCATTGAATTTTATTTAGGTATTTAACAGTGTGGCCCATATGGGTGGATATTTTTAATCCTTCACACTGATGGGCTACAAGTTCACTTTCCCTTCTCCATTTTAATTTCAGGAGGGAGAGCTTAGAAAGCTAATGCAAGTTGCAAGGTGTATCCTTAATTCAGCCATATAATCAATTACTCTCTTGGTCACGACTTATACATTATTTATCCTNCTATATCAGAACCTTACTGACTGCATTAGGTTCTTAAAACATAATATCAGATCCATTCCTGAATAAACTATACGTATGTGGAAATGGAAGAGTGGTAAACTAATGCTCACTACTTCTTTGAATAGCCATCAAGTTTTCAGATACTGAAATGGGAAATACCTTTAAAAACACCCCATTTTCTGCATTATCAGTATGCAAGAATTTAATCTCTATAATTTCACTTAAAGGTACTACTATAAAGTCTTCTAAATGCCTGAAAATTATTTTGGCAGAATAGTAATGCTCCAGTTATTTACCATCTTGATCTTTTCCATCAGCCATGCTGAGATATCGCTAAATGGACAAGCTGCAGTTACTAAGTGTTGGACCAGTATGCCACACTAACATCAGAATTCTGGTTTTCATTCAAATATTAAACACACCTGCATAAGACTTGCATATCATCCTTGTTTTTTCTCAAAATATTACAACTAATTATTTGTCAAGAGGATATCTCAATAGAAAGAAACAAATAGAAGAAAATTCTATATTCTCCCTCTGACATTGGTCTATAGCAGATGCCTGCACAAAAAAAAAAATATACAAAAATTCCGGCAATCATCTCTCTAAATTCATGGTGGATGGAATAGTCCCTGAAGATGCACAGATGTCAAAGTAAAACTGAAAAATGGGCTATCTTCAACATGCATATTCTTGCTTTCTAAGGAAAAAATGTCTTAAGTGAAGGTATGTTGCTTCCTAAAGCTGTCCTCTAACACAGATAGCCAATAGACATCTGCAGTCCCAAACTATAGAGGCTACTTGCTTTTGTACAAGCAACACATGTTAGGCAGAATTCAGCTCTTAATATGAAAACTGTCTTAAGATTAAGCCAAATTCACATTGAAATACTATAGTATATAAAGATAAGTGAAATTTTATAGCAAAACAAACACATTAAAGGATTCCAAGAGTGACAAAAATCACCTAACAGTGTGACAAAGGCAAACTTTGTAAAACTTCATGTGAAACAACTTAAGCACTTCAGTCCTAAATCACAAAGTCTGAAAGACTGGAAACCACTTGCTTTTGTCTCCAAAGGTGTCTTGTGGTCTGCCAGTGTAGTTTGTGGGTAAGCACATCAATTCTAATCTTTTGTACCACCCCTGTAATCTAGGTAACACATACAAGCCTTGCAACATCCAACAGGAAGCAGAAGCAGCTGCTGGGTAATATATACACAAAGTGACTGCACATACAGAGAGGTAGTGCATGAAATGCAGAACTTCAGCAGTTTATAAATCATTTAATTTCATTCAGTTTGAATTAAAAGGAAAATACCTCCTCCTTGTTTCTCCAGTATGATTTGTGTTTAAAACAGTAACAGCTTGTTCAATAGTCATGGCTTTTCTTAAGCCATTAAATTTACTTAATGGAAACTTGTAGCCAGCCAAACTTCCAATGTATTCATTTCCACATAGCTTAACAGCTTTACTTCAGTACTACCTACTTAGTGAGATATTCTCTTGAACAGTAAAAAGGTTTCACTGAAGATGCTTTCACTTAACATTTCTGTATTTAATCAAAAGCAACTTCTGTGAAATAGGAGAAATCCTTGTGCAGCTTGAAAGTATCTAACCACAGTACAACTTCAGTTTCTGTGTGCTCATGCCATTTATGTTACATCAGTTAAGGCACATTAACTGGAAGGTCAAGGGACACAATAGACTGATCACTACATTTTATTTCTGCTGTGCCAAACACAGGGCAACCAAACTTCTGTACTTACTGACATGAGTAACAAATGCAGCTTCACAGCAGCTGTTGGGGCTGGACAATGAGAAAGCATTTTAAGAATTTTAAGTTAAAATTCCATTAAGCTAGAAGTCAAGAATGCTGCAGGGATAGCTTTAAGAATGGAAGGGAAATGTTCTGAAGAAGAAAGAAAATGCTAACAAAAACACAAGATTAGGGAAAGGCAGAATGTCTAAGGCTAGTACATATTAAAGCTCTCAAAAAAGTTTACATCATGACTTCCTGTTTGTGAGGATCCTCAACATTTCAGGTTTTCACACTAGCTTCAGCCTTTAACAATAAAGTCATAAGTCACAACCACCTAACAACTTTGTGCCCAATAAATCACAAGCTCAGCCAATAAGGAGGAAAGGAAGTTCAGCACTTTTCACAGGATTAGCTACTAACTAGAAATAGTTTAATCTGAATGTCTTTTCATTATTCATCAGCTGTTCTTTGAATACTGATAGGCTGTGTAAAAGATTACAGGACAGCTGTCAGTAACTGTAGCGAATTAGCATAAAAGCAGATGTTCAATGAAGTTCAAAATGAAAGTAAGTAATAATTGATCTACATGTATTTGATTTCTGAGTGAAGTTATGGTTGCACTGAGAATTAATTCACTATTTTACATAACATTACAAATTACACTTAATATTTACATTCTAACCCATATTTAGTTGTTCAAATCAGTGCAAAGAAAGAGATTTAAGATAATGTGCATAGAACCATAGAATTGTTAAGGTTGGAAAAGGCCTCTCCAGAGTTCAACCATTAACCTAACACTGCAGTATTCACCAGTAAAGCAGAAGTTTACAGAAGTCTATCGTCTAGTAGAGCAGAAGTCGACAACTTCTGGTTATAATGATCTCAAAGCTCCAAAATTTGTCTTTTTATTCTCCTGAAGTGTTCATCAACTACATGTTTAAGACTTACTCTGAAGTAGTCAATATACAACTCAGCTTGCCAAGCTACAGAAATCCTCTGGTTAGGTATTAAAGGAATCAGGCAGGCAGCTTGCTAGAACAAGCCAAAACTCCAATAATCCCATTTATAGTTATTTTACTGTATTTGAATGGGAAGAAAAAAAGGCATATTTTCTATTTAATTACCTTGTACATTTAATACCAATGTGGCTCATCAGTTCAGTTTTGGGTGCCATACTACTGATTTCCAGTATGTGCAGTTTTATTCAGTCACAGGAACACAGTTTAAATTTACTTCAAATAAGTCTTCTTATAATACTATTTCAGGACTGACTGTAGCATTATTCTTCCTAGATGAGTAATAAAAGCAGCTGAAATTTATCCTTTAGGCTGCAAGCTGCATTATTCTTAAGAAGCATCCAAAATTTTGAGCTCAGAAAGAGATGACCAAAATGAATTTGATTTTTAAAAATTTTTGTTATACTTAAAAAGAACTTCTAACCAATTGTCCTTTGTACTAAGAATCCATTGATTAATCATTTGATACAGCATGCAGAGTTCCAATACATAGCTGATTTAGGTTACCACATTGGAACGAGTGAAATATCTGAATACTGAGGGCCAAATTTTTCTCACCCAGAAAGTCGAGGTGGTACAACAGCAGCTTGTTGTACCTGTGCCAGAGCAAACTCCCACCCCCAAGCCACCTTTTAGTGCACAATTCAGCTTTAGACACTGGGCAGTAACAGTGACTCTCTGCTGTCCTCACTGGTGTTCCTCACTGATATTCTAGATTTGCCCTGTGCCTGGCTACTAGCATGCCTTGCAAACACTGATGGAACAGTAGACCTTCCACAGGAACTCTGCAATTAGGGAGGATCATGCTGTTGCCATAACTTGGTACCATTGCATCTGATGGATGATATCACACAACAGAATTCAGGTATGTAGCTGCCCCAGGCTCCACTGACACAGAAGCATTTACATTCACACTGCTGGCCAAAGGCACGAAATAATGTTTATCCAAAGGCCAGAATATGGACTTAGTCTGCAGTTACTTCTATTCAATATAGGATTTGGTCATTATTTTGTTCCATCCTTCAGAGGAAGAATCTGCAACTTTTCTGATGTAAAAATCTGCAAAAATGCAGTGCTGGAGAGGAAAAAGAAGTTAAAATAAGCAGAATCAACATTGATGGCCATGCCAAGACATTCCATCTTGTTTCACACATATCCTACCACACCTACCATAAATTATAACTTTTGCTTTAATTAACATTTGCATTTATGTGCAGTTTAAAGTTACACAATTACAATATATTAGAAGGTAACCATACAGTCACCCAGAGCTCTGTTCCTTTTCCAGTGCCTTTTACATGCTAACCAGTTGGGAGATTGTGGTCAGCATGTCACATACACCATCACCCTATCTTCAGGAAGATGCATTTGCAAATGTGTAACGTTTCTTTTCGCTTTTGCGGAAGTAGAGTCAGAAAGCAGCTCGCCAAAAACAAAGAACACGGTCATTAATGGATGTATGCATGAAGACACTAAAGTGAAGATTTAAGGAAGTTGTTTGTTTAAGTGGCACTGACTGAATTATACTTCTCCTAACATTTAGCAGTTGAGAGCAAATATTTTTGCCTCTTCCTGTTACCATTTTCTTCAGATTTTGCTTTTTGAGGAAACACTGCAGGAAACACTGCTTTCCCTCTTAAGGATTTATTTAAAAACTAGACAAATAGATAGGTAACAGTAAGGGGGAAAGGGAAAAAGAAGTAATTAGTAAACAACAACTTCCAGTCTTGAATAAAGTCTGTGTAAAGAAACATGCAGAATGCTACCTAAGTAGCACAAATCTATTACATACATAGTTCCATAAAATCATAGAATGACTCAAGTCAGAAGAGATCTGTAAAATCAAGTCAAACCATTTCTTCTTACTGTTCCTATATATCCTAGAATTATTTCCTTCCTACAGTGTATACCTAGTCTGAAGATTAAAAATTTAGCCACCACAAAGCATATATCTGGAAGAGGAGTGCTCTTCTACATGGAATTACTCAAACTCTGCTATTGTGGAAATTCATGTTCTTCATAGCATTTCCTTTCTGTCAAATTGAAATGCTAATTGAAATGCTAATCTAAATGCTAGACTGAACTGTTTAGGAAATCACTGGTATTACTTAGAATTATCATTATTCTGTGAGCTTATGAACCTCATCTTCTTTCCAACCTGTTCACATTAACTTATACACATTAAAGATGTACAATATTACCTGCCTTCATGACAATTCAGTTGCTCAACCAGACATATAACAAATGACTGTATAGAGAAAACCAAGCAACAGCTTTCCAAGAGTAATTCTACTTTTCCCCCAAAGCAGTGTTTCTTACCTTTTAAGTCTACAGTGAGCAGAGGAAAAAGTCAGTGCAGTGCCTTATTTTGATCATAATACACTAAATATCTGGCTTTCTGGGAATTCTTCAAGCAAGCATCAAAGAAAACTAGTTAGGGTGCTTTAATGGAGAAAGCCATGTTATTGATTTTTAAATCTGTTTTTAAGTGAGCTTAATGATTGGTAAAGGTGCTGGACTGATGGCCCTAGAGACTATCCTCCATCTATAGCATAGTGATCTATAGCATAGATAACATTCCAAGTTCCTCAACTGTGTTATAAGTCTCAAGGGATTGATCCTAAAAGCTTGGATCTACTCAGATTGTTATGAAAACGCTATCTACACTTATGGAAAGGATGTGTTTATTTAATAAAAGCAAAAAGGCAACAATTAGGTTGAATTGCTCTCCAGTCCTATGGTTTTAAGCAACACTCAGAGCTGTGTATGGACAGGCTAGAAAGAGACCCCACTGCAAAGATGACCAGGCATTTTTCACACAATGGAGTATTAGGTAAAGACATTTCTTCACAATGCAGCATGAACTGCAAGGAGCCAGTGAGCACAGGAGTTACATAAGCCATTTCTGTTTCAAGACCTTCTGATCTTTTTACCTAACAGAAAGTTACTACAACTATTAGAGCAAGGAAGTTTGAAGACAGACATTTCATAGATTGAAGGTTCTGGCAGTTTAAAACTTAAAAATCTGTTAACTGATATTAAGCAAGCATCCTTTTTTTGTTTTTAAGCAATCTCAGTGTACCACCACATAAAATTCACCCTTGCAACAGCAAAAAGCAGGAAATTTACGCATGGATTCTTGTACTTGCACAGATGAGGTTTAGTTTCTAACTACAGTATCCTTAATAGCTGTAGCAAATAAAGACATAAAGGGGCTTATTTTCATATATGCAGTTCCAAATGGAGTAAATGCAACATGAATATGATCAACTCATGAAATTAAGGAAAAAGCTAAGATGGAACATAAACACCAATCTCATTTAACATAAATCATAACGCTATTTTGTTCTTTTACATTCTAAGATAAAGGCAAGATGCATGTATAAGACTTTTATTGCATTAATTTAAAATAATGTACTTCAGCAAAAACAGGTACTGAAGATGTGATAGCTATTAAATAAAAAAAACCTGCCAAAGGTGAAAGGACAAAAAGTACAAGTAATCAGAGACTGCAGTATAATATCACTTACCTCATGGTGCAGCTCAGCTATCTGATCTTTTAGTTCTCTGATGTACTGGTTAGAATCAGACTTATTAAGCTGCCCTTGAATTTTTCCTTCTTCTTTCTGTTTTGGTTAAAAAAAAGGAATCATATTCAAATTATTCAAAGATCTACTATATTAAAAATCTTACTTTAACTGTCTGCATATTTTTGTCACAAACAGAAGCTATCCACAGACACCATCCAGCACTTTGATTTGGTTGAAGTTACAGCAGCTATCTAGAGGTGACAGTGGCTCAGACCAAGCTGACTCTCTCAATAGTACGAGGCAGGATTCTATGGAGGAGCATGAAGAATTAACGGTTGCACAGATGGAATCCACATCCTATGTACATGAGATTGCATTTTAATAAGCCACTCCTATAGAATACTATCAATACATGGAACATATCTTAATATATTTTATTTTCACTAATATAAAGTAGACATTTAGCAACAAGACATTTTCTTTTGCCTCCAAGTAAACAAAACAGTTCTTTCCTTGCATTGTGGGACATAAACTGGGAAACACTACATATGACAAGCTTCTTTTGTCCCATAAGAAGAATTGTAAAATCCAAAATATTGTGGTGTTTGTCACAGAGGAGTTCCAGAGAGTATAAATGAAGAGAGGAATGTTCCCTAATACCAATGCTTCAAGAGGTATCCAGAAAAACTGGCAAGTAAAAAAAAACCCAAAACAACAAAACAAAAATAGATTAAGAGGAATATGACATTTCTCTCATTTGTCAATCAAATGCAGCTCCTACATTTCAGGATGCCTGGAAAGGTTTCACTTGCACTGAATGCCTGCAGCACAGGTTTCCATCTTGTCCCTAAAGGGAATCCTCATGTGACTGAACCAAACTTGGCAGATCTGAGATAAATGATCACCCTGATGAGGAATGCACTCCATGTCTTCTACTTGCTACTAATAACATGCAGAACAATGCTGCTCTTGCCATTTTCCAGCCAAGCAATTTCTGAAGCAGCCTCCAGCTCTAAGGAATGCAAGCATCTTGGTTTTAGATAATTCTTCACCTTGACTGTAAATCACATATGAGCAATATATTACAGAAATACAAATATAATGGGATTATGTTGTTTTCTACCTATAGCTCATTTTGCTGAAGTTTTAATTACACTTGAAGAAAACTATTTACTTCAACAGCCAAACTGAAAGCAAAGAGAGGTTAAATACCTTTTAGAATTAAAAGTGTTAAGTGTCAAAGTGTAAGACAAAAAGCTTTAATGCAGAGGTTCCTTTAAAACACCCCTCTGAAATATAACCCCCAGGACAAAACTATGAGGAGAGATAACATGCTACCTTCCAGTAGATAACAAGCTACTTCTGCTGAGTGAAGAGAACAATCTAGAACACTGTCAGTATTGGCAATATCTCTTTTTTTTCAGGCTTTGCTTTTCTTACTCAAAAAATATTTTTGTTATATTCACTGTTAATTCCCACAATCTGTAAAATGAAGAACATGATCCTCTAATGCATAATTCCATACTAAACCTAGCTTCCAAGGTAACCTATGGCCAAATCCACACACACACACAAGTAGTATCCTTCACATCCTTCTGAAAGGGGAGCCCAGGACTGCACACAATAGTCAAAGTGAGGCCATACTACCAGTTATTACAGACTCACTGATATAAGAAAAATTAAATTGCTTTCATGCAGCTTAATTTCATTTAATGCATCCTGTCATGGCATTTACTTTAGTAGGAACTGGACATTTAACTCTGAATTTCTCGCATACTGTGCTTGAATAGTTTTGTACTCCTGTGCTTGAGCAGCTTTGTACTTCTGAGGAAAGCACTCAGATCAACAATATGGGTTCAAAACTGAATCTTAAGGCTCCACTTGCAACTTGGAAGTCTTTCAGCTATAAATGTCATACCTTTTAAAAGAGAATAGCATAAGCAATTAGTACTCTTAATCTTTTTAAACTTTTTAAATCTAGAGTTATACACATAGGATGTGGGTTGCTGGTTTGGTTTTTTGGTGGTGGGGATGAGGGGGGAGTGCTATTATAGCAAATCTGTGATACTTGGAGTAAGTCACAACAAAACCCAGCTGGTTGCTAGGTGCATCATCATAATTTTAAATTTAAAACTGATATACAGAAAAAAAAATTAGAGAACATATCAATAGGCAACGTGTGGGTATTATCAGAGTTGCAAAATAATGAAAGCTAGGCAATTCTAGAATGTAGGAATTTGTTCAAAACATCCTGCAGTCACATGTGAATGAATCTCTACACCCACATCCCTGGTGTACTGCGTCTGCGTATTGGCACCATTGCAGTGCCCTCCTCCTCTTTCCAGAAGGGTTTGTAGCAAAGCAATGCCTGTTGGTGTTACTCTGTAATTAAAGATGCATCATCTCTATTTCACTGCTTTTGAAGATTTTAAACTGTTCCTGTTTAGTCTCTTCTGACAGACCAGCTTCAACAGCACCACCAGGGTTAGAAATCTGTATTGGTAACAAACACCCTGGTGGCTGGTATCAGCTCTACCCTAGGGACAGGTGCTTGTAGTAGTGCACAGCCAGTACACAATCCAACCCCCTGCCCCACAGGTTGTGTATACAGTGGGAGTAGCACGGGCAGTGAAGCAGGAAATGAGCTCTGTAGATCAAAAAAACCCGCTGCTAAAACAGAACTCACTTAGGCCCCTTCACAGTTTTGGAAGCTCTCACCTCTCTCGTCCTGCTGTCAAGTAGTGGAGTGACTGTACTTGTGTGCATACAAAGAGTTACACTGAGAGCCCCTGAGAAGAAAAATCTGCACTCCAAAAATTTGCTCCTGAAAATGAGGAGAAATTCTGTCCACGAGAAACTATCAGCTGAAAATCATGGTTTTCATATCACAATTAAATCCTCTTTTGTCTGGCTTTCTAAGAGAAAAGCATCTTGCAAAGAAGCAACAGCTAGTCTCAAAAAACCAACTGAGTTCTCACGTACTGAGAACTCCTGAACATGTGGGGACCTTTCAGACTCAATCAACATCAGGCCAGGATGTATAGCTGGCAACACAAGAGAGCAGGGACAGACTGCTTAAGAAAAATGCTGATTTAAAATACCTGAAACCATTACTGTATAATGGCATCCCAAAATTAAGTTTGGTAGTCATAATAAAAAAGGCTTTTTAGAACAAATAAATAAATCATCAGAAACCACCTGAAAAACACTGGAGGCCTTAAGCTAGCTTTTGCTGCTTGATCAAAGTTTAAGATACAGAAGATCAGAGTAATCAAATTCCAGTTGCAGGTGTTTCATCCCAAGAGGAATACAAGTTTTCTAAAGCACTCAATTATCAGATAGGAAAGGAAATATACATCAAGAAGAAAATAAGCCATTTTAAATAATAAGAAAACATCTAGGGCTGTTCTCATTTTAATAACTGAACTGAAAAACACAGAAAAAATATTTACATAGGCAGTCAAAATCCAGGCACACTAGACAGTTGCTGTTCCTCAGATAACATCTTTACTAAAAATGACTGGAAGATAGGATGTTTCCCTAACACCCTTAATTTGATCTTGTCTGACTTAGAAATATTTACTTGGTAACAACTTGCCTCAGCCTCTTTTCAGGAGAGGCTTTAAAATTCTTACTTTGTGGCAAAAGACATTGCATTAAAAATGTAAATGAAGTATATTCAGATGGGTAGATGTGGTAACTAGTGTCCTTTCAGTGACTTTACAATGACTCATTCTAGACTTTCAAAAAACACATCACTTAACATCACCACTATTGATAAGAGCAAAAAAGGGTTTCCTGTAATTTGAAAAGATGGAAACAATTTCTTTACTGAAAAGTCAGTACTTGGAAAAGTTATTAAACAGAGGTCATAGAAAGGCTTCATTCTAAAGAAATAGTGCTAAAAGTTTAAACTGTGGGGAGATTACTAGCACAATCATGGATTTCCTTTACACTTGTTCTCAAAGCAGCCTTGACTGGGTTACAGATAGGGTAAATGAAAAAATTCTCTGAATCTGCCAGGAAACGCAGCAGGAAGAAGTGATGTTACTGTCTGTCCAGATCAACCTAACAAAAAGAAGAATTAACTCTTATGGATATTTTTTGCTTTAAGATTACTCAGATGAAAAACTGTTTTTTCATATTACAAGTATGCTCTATACTGCCCAACTCAATCCAGCCATGGATAATTTTAAGAGGATACTACATGTCACCAGCCTGCATAGAAATGGAGGGAAAGGGATTAAGCTGCCAAGCAGAGGCTCCAGCTGCCCGTGTGCTTCCTCAACCTGCCTACACTTCCACTGGTCTAGTGCTCCTCACCCTAGGCAGCTGAGTGACTGCAGCTTGTAACTGATTTAACCTTGCCTGAATTTTCTATTCTTCTTTCAGTAACTGTAGGGAAAACCTTAAAAAGCCAAATCAACATCAATGGACAGACAGGATTGCCCATAGTCAATCAGAAGGAATACTTGCTAGTTACTAGGACAGAAATACTTGCTTGCTGCCGATTTAAGCTCTCAGTTCAGCTGAAAACAAGAAAGAGTATCTTCCTGAGGATGCAAACCTGAAGACTTGCTCATTTACTACAGACATAGAGAGAGACAATATCCATTTCTTGGCTCTGGCTCTTAGGAAAGGATGAGACAAACAGGATCACACTGCAACCTGTCTAGGATAAGCCATTTAGTTGTAGGGTGTAAATTTCTAACCTTTGTGAGAATGTAAAAGCTGCACTTTAAATACTGTGTTCAGTTTTGGGACCCTCATACAAGATAGACACTGAGGTGCTGGAGCACGTCCAGAGAAGGGCAACAGAGTTGGTTTGGAGCCTAAGGCTTACAGGCAGCAGCTGAGGGAGCTGGGGCTGTTTAGTCCAGAGAAAAGGAGCCTGAGGGGAGGCCTTAGCACTACAATCACGTGAAAATAGCAAGGTGTGGATCAGTCTCTTCTCCCAGGTAGCAAGTGAAATGACATCAGGAAATGGCCACAAGTTGCCTCAGGTGAGGCTTAGATTGAGTATCAGGAAAAATTTCTTTATGGAAAGGACTGTCAAACATTGGAACAGGCTTCGCAAAGGAGTGGTTGAGTCACCATCCCTGGAGGTATTTAAAAGACATGTGGATGTGTCACTTAGGATCATGGTTTGGTGGTGTACTTGACAATGCTGGGTTAACTCGATCTTGAAGGTCCTTTCCAAACTAAATGATTGTATGAGTCTAAGTAAGCTTCTCCCCAGTGTGGAAATACAAAAAATAGCAGCCCGGTTATCCAAAAATCCATCCTTCATCTGTTAATAAATCGCTCAAATGTCCTGCTCAGAGCCTAGAAACCTGCTAAATATGTCCCAGTCATTTTGGGGAAGGGATGCCATCCAGTGAGACCTGAGCAAGCCTTAGGAGCAGGCCCATGGGAACCTCACAAGGTTCAGTAAGGCTCAGTGGAAGGTGCTACACCTGGATCAGGGCAAACCCCTGCATCAATAGAGGCTGGGGGATGAATGAATCAAGAGCAGCCTTGCCAAGAAGGACTTGGTGGCTGAGAGACTGGGCATGAATTGGCAATGTGCACTTGGAGCCCAGAAAACCAAACGTGTCCTGGGCTGCATCAAGAGCAGGGTGGACAGCAGCTCCAGGAAGGGGATTCTGCCCTCTGCTCCACACTTGTGAGACCCCACCTGGGATCTGTGGGGTCCCCAGCACTGGAAGAACACAGACTTGGTGTAGTGAGTCCAGAGGAGGCCATTAAGATGATCAGAGGGCTGGAGCACTTCTAGGAAGACAGGCTGAGAGAGTTGGGGCTGCTCAGCCAATAGAAGAGAAAGCTCCAGGGAGACCTTAGAGCCCCTTCCTATGGCAGCTACAAGACAGCTGGAGAGGGAGTTTTGACAAGAGCATATAGTCATAGGACAACATAGAATGGCTTTAAACTGAAAGTGGGTAGATTGAGATTGGATATGAGGAAGAAATTCTTTACTGTGAGGATGGCAAAACAACCTGGTCTAGGGAAAGCTGTCCTGCCTGTGGCAGGGAAGTTGGAAATAGATCTTCAAGGTTCCTTCCAATCCACACTATTCTGTGATTCTATGTTTGTCTCCCAAGCATAAGCTGAACTGACAAGTGAGAGAAAAACAAAGACTTGAGAGAGGGGTAAACAAATGCTGACAAATTTCCGTGTAACAGAGTTATAACATCAGGGTTTTTCTCTGTCACTTCTGGGGCTTAGGTATGTACAATGTAAGTTAAACTTCAGTTATACTTCAATTTTGTGCTATATTTGCACAGGAAGTCTAAAGAAAGACTTAGAATAACCATCGTGTGTTGGACAACTCATTTCATTTCAATATACATACAAAATTTTAAAAGCTCAGCATCATGAACTGAATGCTCAAACATGATAAGGTGGCATTTAGAATATATTAAGAAATAACTTCTTAAAATCATAATAAACTGACAACTTGTTGCAAAATTACATCTCTTATTGAATGATAGTTCACTCTTCATCCCTGTTATTATTACTAACGAAAATAGTGACCCAGAAACTGTGATTTAAATCTAGCATTTGTGTCTCATGTCAGATCAGTTCTTATGTGGGAGTAGTGATACTCTGCATTACAAATTTAACATCACTGTCTTGCACCTACACCTACATAAGCATTTAAAAGAAAACCTTGCAATTTAGGTTAAATGTTGCTATGGCTCATGTGGACCTGACAATGAATCCCTTGAGCTTCTTAGAAAAGAACCACCCCCCTCAGAAAAAAAAGGGAAGGTTATGTGGTAGGTTAACTTCCTCCCTTCATTTTTATCAGCTTTAAAACAGCATGACAAGCAGACCTATTTGTGATGCTCTGTGCATCTGTACTTTAATCCTGGTGCCTGTGCTCCAAGACTGGCTAAATGTATTTCTGGTATTAAATATTGCATTTCAAGTCATTAAGGTAAGTCCTGATTAAAAGGGCCTCCCTCCCGACATCAGGTGACAGCAATTACAGCAATAAGCTGAACAGAGGAGACTGGGAGGCAGCTTTCTCCAATGAGGAGGAAGTTATCTAGCTTTCAATTTCCTTTAAAATTTGCTTTTTTAAGTCCTATTATCAATTGCACGTTTTATAGTTTACAAGCTTTGGAACTTCAGGATTTCCAGCTCCATTATTACATTTCTTTTGGTGCAGGTGTTTCAAAGGCTTTTGAGCATGAGTACCCAAAAGGGAAGTTTTGATAAGTTTCATATCTGCTGGCAAAACAGACTGGTCAAAAATATCTGCTTAGACTCTTAAAAAAACTCAAACATTTATCACAGTTCAATAAAAGCATTTCAAGTAATGTCTACAGTGTCAAAAATAAATAAATTAACATTAGCAGAACTTATTTCTGCTAAATCATTTGTTTTAACTACTATAAAGTTCACACTCAAAATCTGCATTTCACAATTGAAGAAGTTATCTTTCCTGCTAGCGTAAGTTTGAGATCAGATGTTCAGCAAAAACCTAACAGAGCAAACTCATCAAATGAATGTGAACCTCAGCCACAAAATGACTTCATACTCCACACTGCATACAAAGAATGCACAGCCCCTCTCACTTTTGTGAAGAAAATCAAGAATTTTACTAAGATCAAACTCGAAATCATTAGCAGGTGATAATCTGAGAATACTGTAAAGACTGGAAGTGGAAATGCACTTTGGAAGGAAACAAAAAACCTGGAATAATAAAAACATAACTAAAAATTGCATTGTGCAAAGTAGTAGTTGTAGCAGTAGTAGTAGTTGTGAAAAGGAAGGAGAGATGATGTGGATAAACAACTGAACCTGAGAGAATGCAATATTATGACAAAAAAAAAGGAACAGTGTGATCTTTGGATATATTGGATAGAGTCATAAAATAGATTATGTTCCTGCACTTCTTTCTGTCTCATGACAAGGTATTATAAAAATCCACATGTTATTCTGGAATCCCTAACTTAAGCAGAAATATGGAAAGGGAATAGGAGAGAACAATAAAATGATGGAGCATGAATGATTTGATCAGTCAAACAACAGCAAACCAAGTCAGATGTATTTACAATAAAAAATTAACACAATCTGAATTGTGTGACAGCTATCAAAAAATTCCCAACTAATCATTAGGAAATTCACCATTTCATAAGATACTGACTACATTTTGAGAGATGTGCATCAATCAAATAATGGAAGCAGGATGGCATTTGAAGTCTATGCTAAAGCAAAAATAATGCAAAATGAGTGCTCACTTCTCACCTACAAAATCACATTGTTTGAAGTAACCTTTAAATGTCCTCTCCTTTTCTAAATGTTAATTTGAGCAGGTTGACCTTAACTCAGCTACTCTCTTGTTATCTTACTAGATGATAAACGATTCAAATGCAATGCTTATCATACTTATCTAGGTATTTCTAATGTACTGATCACAGCATTATCTAAGCTTTATATGATTTAAAGAAATGATTGCTTTAACTTTCAATAAATTTAGTGCCTGCTGCAGTACAGGAAATATTGCAAAAATTCTTTATGCAAGCTCAATGAAATTTATTTGTATAATCCATATACGAAGAGATGAAAAAAATACATGCTAGTTGAGAAATTATAGGGAAAAGGTGGCTTTCCCCAATATAATAAAATCATCACCTCAAAGGAAAGATTAGCAACATATACATGATAGCAATACCAGGTTTTAAAAAAGTAAAGCAGAGAGTAACTAGCTTCTAACTTAGTAAAAATAACCACAAAAATCTTTGCACCAGAATTCAGACATGACAACAGTATATGAATATAGAAAGGTCATGCTACAGTAAGACACCATGATTGCCCAAAGCCAAGAAAATATAACACACAGCAATTTCTGGTTTTCTCAGCAAGAGAGCAGCAAGTTCATGGGACGGTGAAAGCTCCAAAAGGAACTGAAAGTGTAAGGAACAACACAGAGGCCAAAGGATGCATCTTGAGATCCTACAGTGATGTGGTAGTAGTAAATATTTCTGGTTTCAAGATATAAAAGGGAGTAAGAGTTTTACAATAAATCCTTCAATACTGGTCACAGCAGAAGAGTAAGTACAGAAAAAAACAGTTGCTGGAATCATCTTTTTCTGGACAGAGGATGTTTTCAATCTCATCTGTTAATTGGTAAGAACTACCAATTACAAGAAAAAAAACAAACCAGAAATCAGAGTTAAAAAGTGTTGCTTTTAACATGATATTGGTACAGAAGGAATTATTAACAGCTCACAAGTATGAGCCCAAGTTAGATTTAAGGCTTTGCTTGTACAGGAACTCAGCAACACAGCATTATCCCAAAGCAATGTCTTGTATTCACAGAAGGCTGATGAAGAAACACAGTAGAGGAAGAAAAAAACTCCCAAAGTACAAAAATCTAATCGGTATCAAGTTTCACATTTAATGCCATCACTTGTTACCTGGATTTCTAATTCAGCAATCTGCTGCTGGAGTTCTGCCACAGCTGCAATGCGGTCTGCCTCACGGAGCCGTACTGCCATCACTTCTTCTTTACTCTGAAAGAAGGCACAAATGGGAGCTAACTAGTACCAGTTCTAGCTGATCAAAGACTCTGCACTGCTTTTACCCAAAACCCTGAGAAAACTTAATACACTGCTTTACAAACTACCACTATTCTAAAGAACTCAAATTTCATTTTAACCTGTAGGAGGAGTATGTAATAATCTAATATGAACTCTAAACTACAATAATCTTAAAAAAAATCTGTGCAGTTTTGAAAACTTGCTGTTATCAATTTCAAGGTCCAGAAAACAACTGTCTTGTTTTCCTGAAATATTATACCATAAATTAAGAAAAAGAATCAACATAATAAAAGAAACCAGCTCATGCTTTAATTTTGGACTTATATATATATAAGCAGCGAAGCTACACAACAGTTACTTATTTCATCATTTCCTTTATCCTAAAAAATAATTTAAAAAATGAAATACAAAAGCAAATGTATTCTCAACCTCATTTAGTCCAGCTTAGTCACAGTATAGAACAAAATGCTAATGCACATAACCTACAATCTTACTGTAAATTTAACCAACAAGTCTGTCTATAAATGGTAGGTAATTTGATTTTGAAAAAGAGAGAAAGAAGTGTCCTGTTTTATGAGGCAAGTCCTCAAGACTTCAGAGCACAAAATATTATTATATTGTCAGTAGCCTGGTACAACCACAGAGAGAAAGCAGTGTTAGATAATTAGTGAGCAATACTGTCAGCTGAAGAGCAAACAGTTCTGGAGAAGAGACAGATTAGGCTCAGGTACACCTACTTTTATAGCAGACTGGTGTAACTAAACTGTATTTACTGCAAATCAGTTCCAGTACTTCAGTTATTTTAATGTGAGCTTCAGACTAATAGTGCACAATCACCTTTCATTAGGCAGTACAGCTGAGATCAAACATATCAAAGCTTATCCACAGTAGCTACCTCTAAGCATGCTATTAGTTTGGGTTTGTTTTTTTTAAATATTGCTGTAATGGAGGTATGTAATCTACAGGACCCAATCGACTGTGTTTGTAATCAGTGGAGCCCATTTCAGAGAAATCTAGCACGTGCTAGCCAAAGTTTAGCCTTTCTTGCTAAATTCTGTTGCATGATTGCTCAAATGAAGCCAAACCGACAATTCCACAGGATTGCACGTATTTAACTGAACACTGAAGGAAAGACTGGCTTGGTTTGACTTGGGTATCAGAGATGAGTCAATAGTGCTGCTCTAGATGGCACTGATGCTTTATCTCTGAAAGTGTGTTCTCAATAATTACCACAGAAGCTGATATGGTAGGAAAGACAAGACTGGGTGGGGGCACAAATCTTAAGTTTTAAATTCTTTAGCAGCACTGATGAGAAAGATCAGTGGTGAGTTTCAAGAAAATATTTGAAATTGAGTCCTTGCTGTAGAAGCAATAGTCATATAAAAAGGGAAAAACATAACAATACACACCTGTGAAAAAAACAGTCACCATATAGGCGGTATGTGATGCAACTGGCTACAAAAATTTTCATTTCTGCTTAAGTATTTCAAGGTATCTTTTAAAAGAAGAATACAAGCTCCTGAAATAACATACCAGTTCATTATGTATAAAACAACTGGGGAGTTAAAAATCCAAATATATACTTTTTCAGACAGTAGAAATATTGCTAACCAAGCAAAAAAAAAAAAAAAAAAAAAAAAAAAAAAAAAAAAAAAAAAAAAAAAAAAAAAAAAAAACAAAAAAAAACCAACCCCAACAAAAACACCAAAAAGCAACAAAAAACCCCCACCAAAAAAAAACACAAACAAAAAACAGAGCATGATTTCAAATAACTTGAAAAAACAGGAAAAAAAATCCACCATCAGTTACTAATAGAACTAGGAATAACTCTTGTTGTTTCTAGTATAAAATCAAATATTACTTGTAAAACATCTTAAAGTGTAAATTGTAGTCCTCTCTTTTTATTAGCTGCAAAACAAGTTTCAGGATCTAATATTAGTATATGTCAGTGAAGATATTTCACTGGCTATTGACCATAGATAGTTTCAAAATTTCACAGAATCTCTAAAGAATATGACTGGTGCTCTGTCAACTACTGTCACACTTTTCTCTAGCCCATGCCAGAACATTGTTCTACAAATGTATTATCCCACTGAGAATAATTATGTGTACTAACTTATTAATCAGGTTAAAGACATAGTGTTCTTTATATAGTTAACATAAAACCAGAATATTGACTATACACTCTCAATCCTCAGTCTCTTAAGGATTAATGAGCACCACCCTTCAGTATCAAAAACTAATCAAACAAAATAAGCTATGGGTTATATGAAAAAGACATCATCAAGATCATGATTATTTTTAAAAATCCATAAAAATAATCTCAGCATTAAAAAATAGTACTTAGGAAACCAGAGATTATAACAAACAAGAAAGTCAGTAGAAGCATTTTCTTCTAGTTAAGATTCAGAGTCTTTTTTTCCTAAAAGCTTGTGATGGAGTTTGATGAGTCAGCAGAAGTTACTTCTTTGCTGCACTGTACATTCAGGTCCCACTAGAAACAAATGGAACCATCAAGACAGTAAGAAAAAAGAAAACCTGAAAGAGTCTGTTGTTGAGGAGTGTCTTTTTATATTATACACAGACACTTTCCTGAGTAGAACCATACTTTAAAGTAAATGCTTATCTCTGTGGGACCACAAAGAAGCAGCTCTGTCAAAACCTCAAGTGGTTATTGTGAGATGGTAAATTCAAGATATTGTCAAAATCAGTAAAAAGAGTTTTGGTTTCATGATTTATGCTTCTCAGTTAAGACACAATTTTATCCAACAACAGCAGGCAAGACTACAATGTACATATATTTGCACACAAGTATTCTTTTCAGGATTTTGTTTACCTTGCATTCAATCTCTGCTTGTCTACGTTTTGCTTCATTCAGCTGAGCCAGAAGTCCTTTGTTCTGTGCAGAAAGATACTGCACCTTCTCCTGTAGGTTGGTAACCTCTTGCTCTGCCCTTCGTAAGTGATTACTATTGATCTGATTCTGAAATTTATGGCCAAAAAAAAGGAAACAAAATACATCTTAAGGAACAGATATTAATCTAACTCCCTGAAGTCTGACAAAACAGAGAGATCATTTACTATAAAAACTTGTAATGAAAAAGCATTCAGAGTTTTCCAAGTGTAATCAGAAGAGTATGCATGACATTTTGTTTATGACCAGGATATTCAAGTAGTTCTTAAACAGATGACTCATTTTAAGAACATTATTGCAAAGCTCAAGTAGATCTGTTTTTCCCAATTTGTTGCCTAGGTAAGGTCGAATTTGTGAACTTGTATCCCAACTCCATTATGTATCCAGGAAAGATCAGGTACGTCAGAAATACTGTGCACATTTCCCTGTCCAGTGAATTCCTGAAAGCAACATGACACCTTAGTTGAGGTCAGTGCACAAGTACAAGTCACAGCATTTGTACCCGAAGCTGTGCACACCATGCCCCGAGAAGGGCGTTTTCCTCAGATGACAGCGGAGCAGCCTAGGCACACGCAGACTCCATGTCTAACACTGAAGTACCTAAGCACACCTAAGGCAGACAGCAGGATCTCCTCGCCCCCTACTGACCAAAACAACTCCGACACCTCAGTGAAAATTGTAAAAGGTGAGGCAAGAGGAAACTAGTTCAGTTGGCATGGACAAAGTGCTGCCTCTGTCACAAAGAAGCCTTCATATACCTTGCAGTTGGCTAATCTCTCTTCAATGGCACATCCTTACATGCTCTCCTGGTTTCTGGAATTGCTGAACCTTGTGGAGTAAAGCTGTTGTCTGTTTAGTTTTTTGGATGCATAGATCTCTTTCAAAAAAGTAACATCTAGCAAGTATTTTACAGGAAGATTTCTTAGAAGTCTATTACAAATCCTTCTCAATCATCAGCACATTGTGTTTATTAACTTGAGTGAAAGTTTACTAATAAAATATGAACTCATCACTTCACTGCACTTTCATTTCAGGTGCTTAGTAACTTACTCTCTAGTTATACAAAAAGAATCTTGGCAGTCAAGGTATGATTGTCTTTTCTGCATAAACCTCAGCAGAAGTAACTCATGCTTTTCTATGCTGACACATAAAAAGCAAACCTCATGCTAAAAAACCCTGATTGATACACAGCTGCTTTGCTGAGTCCACAGTTTAGTAACCAGATTCATGACCTCAGCAGAAAATCAATCACCAATGTCATCACAAGAAAGCACACACTGCCATCTAAACATTATAATCAGAATTTCCAATTAGATTTGTGAAATTTAAAACACCTTAGAAACAAACAAACAAACAAACAACTTTTGTTGTTATTACACCTGTTAAAATTTAATGAATTAAGATGCACACACATTCAGTGTCTACCAACTAATCCAGAATAAAAATTCAGGAAGTATAGTCCTGGAAAAGATGAAAGAAGAGACATTAAAGTTGGACTAGATTCTCCCATCTCTGACTAACAGAAGTAAAAACATCCCACATTTTGCAGCTGAAGTCCTGCCTGTAGCCAGTGAAGCTCATCATCAGGTATCTACCATTTAACCCAATCTTCCAGCACCCATTCAGCTCAATTCTCACATCCTAGTGTTCAATAACATACCTGTGTCTCCACCTCCATCATTCTTTGTTTGGTCTCTTTCAGCTCAGCCTGAGTTTCTGCTTCTCTCAACCGCACTGTCATCAGCTCATCCTGTAGCTCATTCACTGCATTTTTTCTGGGAGGATCCTTCCATCTTCCAGTGGTACGAGCCAGATGACGCTAGAAAAACAGCACGTTTCTGCTGAAAATGTCTGATCATTGCTGGTGTTTCCTCACTTCATCAAAGGACTCAGAGTTATAGGAGGACAAACAGCTAAAGTTCCCCTGTTGATCCTAAAAGCTAGAAACCCGTGGAAACTTACTGGTTTTAAGAACAGATAATTTAAAAACTGAACACATTAATTCTCAACTACAGTAAGTCAGTGAAGTGCAAGAATATCATGAGACTTTTGTCTATTTCTAGCCCTTTCTAACATTTAGCAAAGTAGGAGTACTGATCAGGTACTTCCCTCCTACCATTACAGTCAGCTGGTAGCACAGGCCCTCTGCCATCCATAACAACTAGGCACCAATTTCTAACATACTTTTGAAGTTAAGTTTCTTGTGACAGCTGCATTGAAGGATTTTCTCACCTCAGAAGTCTGATCCATAATCATTAATTTCTACTTGATCTCAATATCTCAAAATTTTAGTCTTTTGCTTTATCATTGAAAATAAAAATTCCTAAAAGTGTATTGCTACCCATACCTGCCAGTGTTCCTCCAAATCTTTGACTTGCTGTCTTAGCTCCTTGAGACCCATCAAAGATTCTGCTTCTCTTAATTTTACTGCAATCAGCTCTTCTTGTAGTCTGGCAACATTTTCCTCATCAGGGAGGGAGCTGTTCCTCTGCAACAAGGACCATCCTCTTAAATACGTATTTGAATAAAACTGTGCTTAGTGAAACCCAGTCCAAGAACAAAGACATGGAACAATAACTAAGAAAACTTTAAATGCACATCCTCTGCAAAATAAAAACCATCAAAAATCTAAGCTTCTGGATTAGTGAGTGTGTATAAATAAACTTCCAACTGCCAACTACAAAAAAATTATAAAGGTAGTAGTTCTAGGTATTCTGACTTCAAGATTTCCCTGAATGGTATATCTAAGAAAATGTTACATTTACAATATTTGAACACATCATCAAAATACAGAGAGTAATCTGAAAGGTTTTGATCTAGTTGATAAAAAGTAAAGCAAAGAGGGAACTGAAATTATACCTTAAAGCTACAACTTTTGTTTAGGTTTACAGGAAAAATAATAAATGAAAAACAATTTTTTAGGAAGTAGGTCATCAGCTTTTGAAAAGGAGAACAGATCTGCTGACAAAGGAACCATCCGTTAATATTTATAAACAACAACCAGTCAAGAGGTCTTCGAGACAAAAGTGCAAGACACATGAGGAAAAAGCAGAAAGGTCAGAGAAGGCTAAACAGAAAACATGAAAACACCACAAAAAGCAAAACAGAGATGAAATCCTAATAATGAAAATCTGGGAAAAAACAAGAGGGGAAGAAAATGGACAGGCTGTCTACAATATCCCTACAACAAATCATTGGTCACCAAATATTCAAAGCTGAACTCATCTTCATCACTTTCTACTTTATTTCCCAGTAGTTGCTTTCAGCAAAATCAAGTGTTTCTGCAGATGTATAATACTGTGACAGCTGTCAGGTTTTCTTGAGAGTTGAGTAAAGCACATGATTACAGCACAACAGCCTTTGATTAGCATTCCATGTTTCAAACTCATGGGATCTGAGCATTGGCAAATACAGGAAATGAGAGGGTATGTTTCTGAATGCTTTTGGCACTATGGCCATGCAAATCCCGGGTTAAGCAGCAGAAGCTCCCCAGATTACAGGACTCATCACTAACAGCACTGAAGAGCTGTACCGGAGCAATTTGAGGGAGTTCACTTCAGCCGCTTTCTCCTGTGCATAAGTTCATTGTGATAGACTGAAAGATTACTGTATTCTGGTACACTGGAACTGACCCCACTGTTACTGTATTCTGGTACACTGGAACTGACCCCACTGTTACTGTATTCTGGTACACTGGAACTGACCCCACTGTTACTGTATTCTGGTACACTGGAACTGACCCCACCATTCCAGTTTTTCTTCACAGGTAAGTTTTCATTGTATGCTGCCTCCATGCTGATGAAGATTGAGTAGTCTCCTGAATTTTGAAGCATACTGTATATCCTGAATCCTTACCAATGGTCAATACTTATAAACTACCACACTACTAATACTAAGCCCATCAGATAATTGAAAAATAAATCTAGACTCCAGTGGGTTAATCTAATTAGCTAGCAAGTTCTAGCCAATGCCTGGGTATATAGCTCATTAAAATTTCCTAAGAAAACTAATTCCAAAGCCAGTACAATAGGATCTGGAAAGCATGCTTTGTATCAGGTCAGTTATTGGGTTCTTTTTCTTTTTTTTATCTTGCAGTTAAATTTTGCTTCAAAGAAAGGTAAATGTTTAACAATAGGTTTGAGTACAGGTTGAACTCTGGCATCAATAAGTTACAATCTAGCATGGCACGCAAAAAGCAGTAGAGATTCTGATACTGAGCAGTGAAGGGATTCTTTCCCTGCCCATAATGGAATGGGAATGGTAATACTGAACCCTTTCTTCTTCCCCTCCCAAACTATTTAGTTTCACACGGTCTCAATGCTCACTCTAAGCCCACTGCTCTTGTTGCAGGATATAATTTTGGAACAATGGATATTTCCTGCCAAGACTTCACCAGAATTCAAGTTTTCCACTATAGCAGCTTCAGGGATAGAAGAAAAGTGACTGGTTATTCACAAACCTTTCCCAGTGCTAACAGACCTTAGTTTTACTGTTGTACTTTCAGGTTTGAAAAGCATCTTGCAATCACAGAAGCATAGAGAAGAAGGTTCTAGAGCACAGTTCTGCAAAGAATGACAGGGACCTGTAGTCTGTTTCTAGTGCTGTTCTGTACAGAGGGTCCTGGTTTGGTTTACCTTTTCCATCTCTAGAACTTTATCTTGCATCTCCTTCAGGGCACAATGGGATTCTGCTTCACTCAGCCTGGCTTGGACCAGCTCTTTTTCCAGCTGTAGCACAAAGTCTTCACTGTATCGTGAACTGCATTTATGCTACAAAGTTTGCAGAAATATGTTTAGTATGAAGTACAGATTGCTTGAAAGGGGTTTTATATACCAGATTTGGTGGGGAAAGTACATTCAAGTGCTTAAGATGAGGAATACCAGCATAAGTGCTTACCTGATACAAATCTACTAATATCAATCCAGACTGCCAACAAATGTATCCCTACTGCTCTGCCTCTTGAACAACTGCACCTCCACACAGCCCCATGTGTCTGACAAAACCGAGACCCCTACTAGTACTGACAAGCAACAACACACATTTTTCTCTCATTCTCAACCAAACTGAAAGATTCTCAAACAATCTGGGATTATTTTGTGATCTGGAGAAAAAGATGCTCAGGAACTAGCTAATTACAAGGTTAATACAAGTATCACTCAAACCCTGTTCACTTGAACTCCAAAAGAATGCTTCCATAATCTTGGATTTAAAATAAAACTACATATGCTTCAATGTACAGTGACTTTGGTTTGCCCCTTTCTTCACTCCAGCTCTTGGCTCTCATTTGCTCACACTCTATGTATTCCTTCTGAGATTCAGATACAACCAACTGAAGCCCTTATATTCAAAAGACACACTTAACATTTCTCCCCAGTCAATAGTTAAAAAATACATTTTATTTCTTTCCTGGGTCACTTTAAAATGACTTGTCAGTTTGACAGATTGTTAAACTTGTTTGGTAGGCAACACCAACCTAAATCAGCTTTTAAATTTCTAATCAAAGAAAAAAGTGGGTGTTGAAATCAAAGTGTAGTTATTTAGTTACTGTGTTTACACAACTACCCTGAAAATTACATTTAGAGGAAAAGAATATACTTTTGATGTCATTAACTACATTGTGAAATATAAGTACTATGCTTGGATGCATAGATTAAGCTTTAATTAACAATTCAACTTTTAAAAATTATTCATTATACTAAAGATGCAGCTGTGTCTTACTTTATGTTTGCATCAAACAATTTCACTTTCTGCATCTAAAAACAGTAAAAAAATGAACAGAAGTTTTCAGTTCCACATGCTTCTGTTAGGGTGTGATATTCCCTAACTTTTTAATGTACAAATAAAAGGCAAACAGGACAAAACAAGGATTTAAATGGAACTATATGGTCAATGAAATAATTTTTTCATTTGCTTTTATACTTTTGCATGCCAGCTAAACCTTTCCTCATGACTTACAGTACAATCCAAATTCAAAATGTACACAGTGTTAGTATATTTCCTGTATCTGTGTGCCTGCAGGGAGCTGTAGTGGAGGGATCTATGCAAGGACAGCTCAGGCAGGCAGTTTTTAGTGTCCCTGGCACCGTCCATTTGAGCACTCGGCATACTGTGTGCATGTGAACACACACAGAACCCAGATACAATATCATCCTTGTACATTAAAATTATTTTTCCCTTATACAATGCTAACAGAATTCATAGTATTTTCAACCCACACAGTGTTTTTGCCTCAGCAAGCAGTGGAGGGAAGAGGATGGTGGACAGTGCTGATTCATTTCTACAGTTGCTTCACATCACGTAGCAACACAAGTACCATATGTAACATCATGCAGAGGCAGAGAAGAAGCAACAACACTTTTGTATTCCCTGGCTGTTTGTACAAGTTCATCCCACGATACACACGGCAACCTAGATGGACTCTACATTTCATGTTCCAGGTTTCTGTCTGTGATATGTAAGGAATGAGAGCAAATGCAGAGTTCTCTCTCTGGTAAGGTAAGAACTACTCTAGTATTTTCCAGGACATTGAGAGAAAACAGCAGATTTAAAGAACTGAATATATGCAGATTTTGCAATAATGTAAGTGTATTCTATAAAATACTAATTGATGCTTATCAAATAATTAGTAATGGAGAATGTTAAGAAAAGTTATTAATCCAGTTTCAGGCATGAGTCATGCCTTCTTTAAATCTGTCTTTAGATTTCACCTACCTAAGGAATATGTTAAGAGTATTTATTTACTTAATCAAAACAAACTCTAAATCAAGTCTTGATAAACTGGCAAAAAACCCCAGCCAAGATCAAAACAGACTGAAGAAATCAAGATTCACAAATTATGAGGCTTTCTACCTAGTAAAACAAAGCACAAATTCAATAATTCAGTATATAAATTCAATAATTTAGTATATAAAGAAATACAAATTTATAGTTAAAACAGAGTTTGCAAACTACTCTTCAACTGACTGCAGGAAAAAGATCTGCTTTTATATATTTGCCTTAAATCCTAGAATTTCTGACAAAAGCCACAATGCAAATATAGACTTTCAGGCACCACCAAACATTTGAACAACAGTAACACTTTATTGCCTATGTTGAAGAGACATATGTAATATAAAGGACTAAAACTGTAGTTCTACAGCCATTTAATTCTGAAACAAACAAGTCCTTGGTTTCATACAACTGGATTTATTTCCACCCAACTTTTCTTAAACATAACTGTATATTATTTTGGCTGATGACAAACATAATTACACAATCTTTTTCCAGTACACTATACTGAAGAACAATTAAAAGATGATTCAGCAGCTCCCAGCTAACTTTGTTTATACATGTAAGCACTAACTGTAGTACTTCCCTAAATACAGTATTCTTCATTTCTGCTTTTTTGTTGCAAATCAGAACACAGTATTAGCACAGCGTACTGTAAAATCAAGTGAGGCCTTCCATAATGTTTCAATATTCATTTATATTCCCAATATCAATTACTCGGTTCTTAATTATTATCAGTCATTTTAGCATGAGTTCCTGAAAAGAAACTATGCACTATGAAGTTGCTGTAACAATATTCAAGTACATCACTATAAATTACCTTGCAAAATGTATATGCTTCCATCTGAATGCTTAGTCAATTAAAATTCTATCTTCACATAAAATAGCTGAAGAGCCTATTTAAAAATAAGATGTGAACTAATTTTAGCTTGATTAACCTCCAATCTATCAGATTCGATTTTAAAGCATTCAGACTGATGAGCCGGGTAATCATTGACAATTACAGTGTCACAGGGAAAGACAAGATTTGCATTCTGGAGGTGTTTACATCCAGCAAGAAGCTATCCTTTTCATTTAGAAACACAAGGGGGGAAAGAACAGAGAATAAAACCTTCAGCACATAATTATTAGGAGTAAGTTACAATAGGCTGACTACCCTTTCCCCTAACTCCTCAAATACCATTGCTTTTAGCATGCCTCAAAAGAAAACTCTGGATTTCATTCAAGTCAGGCACACCTTCCTCTGTGCAGTTCTTGATTTACTAGTAGTATGAGGAAGAAGCCACCTTCCTCTTAATCATTTGGTAACCCACCACAACTTGCCTTTGGCAAACTTCTACATTTCAAGATTAGAAAAGCCAAAGAGAGATTAGTATCATTCATTAGTATAATGATTATCTCTTTAAGTAGACTCCACACTTCTTAATGGAGTCATTCTTGTTCAACTTAAAAGCTCTCTATAAATAGTGTAGCACAGGAAAAAATAGACTTGTATGTAATTTGGGTTTCTGGTGTTGGGCTTTGATCAAAAGAATACTCCTCTACCCATCTCTGTATTTAGAAGTGCTGCAGGGGTGAATTTCTTCAGACACAAATCCAGTAAGTACCTTCAATACTTACCCTAAGCCAGCCAACCTATGCTATCCAAAGTCATAGAACAGACAGCATAAACCCTTGATAATACCCAAATACAAAAGCACAACTTTTTTTTTTTTTTTTTTTTTTTTTTTTTTACAAGGGATATGTTAACCTTCTTAAAAATACTATTGTTTAGATAGTTTTTTGCTACCAACAAAACAGAGGGGTTTTTTAATCCCACAGTGCTGTTCAGAAGAGGCAGTTGCAAGTACCCTCAGGCAGTTCTTTTCATACATTCTTATTCTGAGATTCATATCCACACATTACAGTTTATAGCATGCTGAAACAGAAAACTCAAGCCTGAAAAAGATGTAGATGATAAAATATATATAATAGATGCTGTATCTTTAAATAAGCACAGATAAACTATGCAGCGATTTACAAGTTTACAGAGCAATCATTTTTGCTAACAATAAACAAAGCTGAAATAATTAGAGAGGAGAACATTAAAGCAGATACTTGCAAGACAATACTGAAAAGGAGTATTGCCAAGAACAAAGCCACTGGCACTAGTAAGTGGCAAAAAAATTTACCAGTGTACAGTAAAATGCCCAAATTCTCAAGAAATCCATGCGCTCCCACCAGGTGGCGCCCTCAGCGCACGCAGCCGCTTCCAAGCTGCTCTCCCTTCCATGCTTGAGAAGTTACAGCCTGTTCGATTACTGATGCACCAGAACCCAGCGAACGATCCCCACCGAAACCATTTTAACACTTTCACCACGTTGTCTAATTCTGATGGGTCTCAAAGCCACTGTGCTATTCCCTGCACTACAGAATAAGCCAGCTATTAGGCACAAATCTGTCTATAACCAGATGGATTTACAGTCTCAATTCCACGCACAGCAGAGAACTTTATATAGTCACATTCACATTTAAGTGGAGGAAAACAATGCTGCAAGCATGGGAAGAAGGAAGTGTGCTCATAATTTAACTTACTCTCCATTCCTGCAGTACTTGTCCAGTTGTCTGCAGTCACAGCTCCAACTCAGCCAAATTTGCAATCCATAGTTATCTAAGGTTTCTCAGGATCAGTTCCTATACCAGGCCTCCCCATCATTGCTACTCAGTAAGGTCCCCAGCACAGTTAGAGGCATTAGCTTTAAGAGTCATATTCATTCCAATTAGCGAATAAATAAATACAGTATCTTAGTCTTCTAATAATTTTAAATTGCATACAGGTCATTAATATGGATGCCTCTAAAAAAACACATTCCAAAGGTATGTGCTATTGTAACCAGACAATAAACAGCTGGATATCCAAAAGCATATAAATGCTTCTCATTGCATTTCATTTGAAAGGTTACAATATATCTAAAAATGCTGAAAAGCATTACTAGACCTTCCCCATCTTCCTAATCATAATTTCTTTATATTATTCCCTCTAAAAAAAAATTCAAGTTTATAAAAATCAGCATTTCACATGAGAGAGTAACAGCTCATTAATCACTTCTTAGAACTACTCTAAAATATATATCTTTTTTACACTGAAATGCATTAAACAGACATAATAAACTAGTTCTAGAATGTTGCATTTAAGTTGTGATTTCTTTTCAGTCTAACAGTAAATTTCATCTTTACCTTCCAATATGAGACACAGGTATTTCTAGAGCTTTGGTGGAAGACACGTAAAGCAAACTGCCATACTGACATTGAGAAACCTGGTAAGCACCTGCAGTATACTCAGTTCTATTAAGTCGTATTTCATACACCCGAGATTCCCAAGACTCCAGGCAAGTACTTGGATACCACTTATTTAAAACAGTATGAGGATATTCACATCAGTAGTAGTGCACAACTCTAGTAGTGCACAGTTTATTCAGCAAGTGAAGATGTTAAAATGTTTCCCCTTGTCCCACCAAAGAGAAGACATTGAACACTTCAAGGGTCTTAGGGGAAGTAACTTCAATCTTACAGCAACAGTCAGAAGTCATGAACATTTTACTACCTAAAACAGAGTACACACAAATACAGCACTATAAAAGGCTGCTAAAAATTATTTTCCTTCTCCATATGCACATAAACCCACACTCTTGAATCAAGTTCTGTAGTTACAAAATCAGGGACAATACTCTTCTACTTGAGCAATCAATAAATTTTAGCATACTCGGAAAAAAAATACAGGTACGCAGAACATTTACATGAGAGAAACTGACTTAAACTATACACTAGGTAAGGTCACTGAATCAATTCTCAAATTTGAGTATTCAGAGTGAATACACAGCTTGCAGTGAACTAGATTCTTAGCATTAAGAGCTATCAGAGGTTGTATGTGTGGTTTTTGTTTAATTTTTTTTTTGTGGTCAAGGGTTTTGGGTTGGTTTGTGGGGTTTTTTTGAGTTTTTTGCTTGCTGTGTTTCATTGTGGGTATGTTATTTAGTTTTTTTAATTAACTGATAACTTACACCTATCCAGGATTATGAATCTCATCTATCAGTAGAACAGAGTAATTTTTCATTTAATCCAATTTATGTAATTTTAAGAATGCAAATCACAATGAACAGGGGTTTACAAAGACAGCACAGAGACCATGTCATGTAATGATGAGGAAAAATAAACACATGTGAGTGAAAAAGATGAGATGATGTGCTGCCAGGCTCCTTACCCATTGCTGCTGCTGCTGGAGCTCCCTGATGGTATTCTCAGCTTGCTCCAGTTTAGTATTGGCCTCATCACTCTGCTGTTTGATGGTGGCCAGCTCCCGTTTTATGAGGTAGTTTTCCTCAGCCTCCTGGGCCCTTGTCACTTGTCCCTTAGGACATAATTTATTTTTTTAAGCACTTGATGACAAATCCAAGGAAAACTGCCTTTGTGATGCTTAGCTGCTTATTGCATCAGATTGGTTTTGCAAACAGCACAGAGTACAATTGGTAGAAATTTTAGGACAAAGTAGTACTAAACAGCTGCTTTAGTACTTTATTACAAAGTTCAGCATCCATTTAGCAAGCACAGTTTCGTACTTGCATTCAATAAAATTCCTTTCATGCATTATTACTCAGCTGTACATGCACAGATTGAGGTTCACAATATTCAATTTCATTGTTAATAGTGTCATAGAATCCATTCGCCACAGGAATTTGTACCAAAAGTTACAATAGGTTAGGAAAATTACTATAACGTGCAGGTATTGGGTTTATATATTTTTAGTAAACAAAATTAAACAAGTTTCTAGCAAGATATATTAGCTCTGTATTTATTCCAAATCAGCAAAGCAGGGATAGAATACAGCATGCAAATATGCATGCATTAAAGCAGTTGGGTTTTCTTATGAGTAGGAAGAGATTCATACAGTAAAAGACTGAAAGACTATACCTGTATCAATCTATCTGCCAAGGAAGCACTTTCCTACAAAGGAAAAATTCAGATAGGAATGAGGAAAAGGGAAACCAAAATACAAGGGGCTGATAATAGTGACAAAAAAGACGAAGAGCTGAGAGAAAGAAAATGCCCAAATTCTACCCATTTTCTGTGCAAACTCTTTGCAAAATTAACAACTTTTCATATAAATGCAACTCAGGCAACTCAGCCCAAAGGTCCCAGGAAGCAGCCTTTTCTGCACCAGATTTAACACAGTCCATCTTTGATACAAAAAGGTTTCAAAGCCAGATTTCCATAATGTTTAAAATTCACCTACAGGAGACTGGGTGTTTTTACTAGAATGGCTTGCTTCCCTAATTAACAAAAGTTACTGAAGCATTATCTGACATGATCGAATAGATAGATGCAAGTCACAATCTACAGTCTCCCCCCAACAAGAAACAAAGGCATAATTTGAGCACACAGGGAACTCTACTAAGTACTGAGGCACTCATGCAAAACTACAGCTTCCACTAAGATGAAGCAGGAAAGTTAAATGGTGCAAACTGACAGACAAGTAGGAAATGTCAACTATGACAGCTGACGTTCTGTTTTACAGAGCTCTTGCAGTAATTCACTGAGCAGTTCACAGATTCTCTTTCCTTGCCAAACTTTTGCGAAAAGAAAAATTTCATGTTTGCACACTGATAAGCCCTACCGTCCTGCAGTTGCATTTAATTTCTACTTTATCGCCCCTGAAACCACTCATTCTGCAAAAGAGAAACACATCTATTAAAAGACCTTTTTTGTCCTTGAAACTTTTATTAAAACTGAAGTTCAAACTAGTAGATAAGAGCTACTACTTAGATGTTAAGGTACACTAAGGAAATCACAACTAAATCAGATGGATTTGAATGATGGAAAAATATTTTTAAAGTAAGTTTCCAACAGAAGAACTTAATGTATTTTTCACACTTTATGATGTTTTTCAAATGCTGCGATGATAACAATCTTCAGAAATTCTTATTAATAGATAATATTTTCCAATTTTGAATTGTTTTAATTCCAATCAGATTGAGATAGTCTGAAGGTAAATTCTGAAATTCTAAGTACAGAATTTGCAAAAGCACTAGCATCTGGCAGTTCATCATGGACTTCACAGTTAAAAGAAGAAAAGCTTTCAAACCTCTACAAGTAAAGTATAAAACAACCATATTAACTATTATATATTTGCCAAGGGTATTGAAATGATTAATTACAGCTTCAAGCTTCTTAAAGAGAGCCTACTCTTTTCTATACATTTTATAAATCTCCAACACTTGAAACAAAAATGTTCATAAAGTTGTTTGGTCACAACTTCCACAATGTGTCCATATTATGCATCTTTTCCAAACTAAATTCTGCAATCAGTTATTAGAATCTGCCATAGACAGACTGCTTTTCAAGAAACTGCAATAGGGTTTAACATCTGATGTGTGACATCTTTCAATTATGTCACTCTTAACTGAAAGGTTACCATTTTCTTCCCTGTGAAACACAAACAGTTTTTGTAACTCACAAGAGCATTCAATTCCATTTGTGGAAAGATGGTCCCTGTTTGTGCTTAGGATGGACAGGCACGTTCTCATTCCTGAGCAGAGCAGCTCAGATGCAATGTGGCACAGGAAGTGACCCCAGGATACAGGAGAGGCCACTGGAGAACAGTTGGCACTGTATCACAGCAGTCCTCATGCATACTTTTGAAGTTTCAGTCAGTTACAAAAAAAAACCTAACAAAACTCTACTCCAGATTAAACATATGAGAAAGAAGTCTTTAGATATTCTCCCCACCATGTACCCAAAATTACCACAAAACCTCAAAACTACACAGAACGAGTGAACGGCAACGTTCCTGTTCTCAGTATGAATGCTGGAACATCTCTCTGGTCATTGGTACGTCTGTCACTTTGCTCCTACATAAAAACACCAAGCAACTTCAGGCTTTCAAAACTGAGGATTCTCTCACAATTACCTCTTTTCCAACCAACCAGTCCACTATTTCATGGTCTTCTAGACATTGAACATATGCTTCTAATTCAGACAGGAAACAGTACAACACAAGGTGGGTACGTCGTTTGATTTTATAAACACTAAGAAGCACATATAACCTTACATATTTAAAGCATTGACCTTAATTGCTTGGTGATAGCCATGATATTTGGCTAAGCACGGCTAGTAAACACCAGAGATTATCAGGAAAACAGTAGAACATAATTCTGAGATTCCAATTTCGTATAATGAAATTACCATCAATAACGTCTAAATTAACAGAGATTAAATCTAATCCCCAACATACTTACTTTTTCTAGTGTTTCAATGCGCTGTTTTAGGAGTCTATTTTCAGTTCGTAACCTCTGGAAGGTAAACAGTTCACAAATCCATTTCTCAAGTTATGAATTGAAAGTCTGATAAAAGCAAAGCAAACTAACAACATTTTTATCTCATCACATCCATGAAAATCAATATAAATACAAAAATAATTAGTGACCTTCTTAATATCCTTTCATATTATGTACTAGCTCAAAATATGAGTTTAAACAGCTTGGTACAGCAAAACAGAGAACACATCTGTTATGTGAAAGCATCTGTGTAGCATTAGCTGAAATCTGGATATCTGCAGGTGAACCATGGGGCTTAACCCCACACCAGACTTGACAGCCTCCCCTTCCTAAACAGGTTCAGTCCATTCGGTTAAGGGACATGAAAGGGCCCTCCCTGCACTAGCACAGGCCAATGAGGCTGCTACAAGGTTTCCTTCCCTTCCCTCACAAGAATTTACTTTAACCTGTAAGGTTATACTGAGAATTACCTCAAATGTCCCAGAAGTAAGGAGGATTGTACTGAACTCTATACTTTACCAGTGCGCTTCCCGTAAATTTTAACAGTCAGCATTCAGATAGAAGAGATCCACACCCCTCAGAACAGGGCATTGGATTTCAGTTCAGAAAATGCTTTATTCTGCCAGGCTAAAAGGCAAACTCAAAAAAAGGTTGGTTTTCTATTTCCCCTAAACAAATCTCTTCTGCTAAGAAGCTCTGCTAAGTCAGAAGTTATTTATATACACCCCAAAGTAGGGCTTAGAAACAGAAAACTGCATGGTTTGGTTGGGGTTTTTTGGTTTTGGTTTTGTTGGGGTGGGCTTTGTAGGTTTTGTTTTGGAAAAGGTTTTTGCTTTCTTCTTTTCTTTTTTTTTTGGGGGGGGGATGGTAGCAAGAAGCACGAAAGGATTTGAAATTAGTTCATATACTAGAATCTAAAGTTACAGTTGTCTTTCATACAGTTTTACTTTGTCCTGTTCTGCAGAGAGCTGTAATTTGAGCCCTGCAAATCTGATTTCAGCTGCTGTACAGCAGGTACTCATGCTGCTAACTGCCTCACTGCCTGGTACAATAACACTGCCTGGAAAGGCTCCTAATATCTCTGTGCCTCCAGGTGCATCTCACAGACATTTTTCTGAAGAACTGATGCCTTAAAAACTGATATTGAAAGGCAAAATGACTAGCAGTGGACAGGAAGAAGGAAGGCTGTACCTAACTCCCTCAACAAAGCTTTATATCATACACTTGCACATCACTTCTCCCACTGCCTTTTCTCATAGAACACAAGGAAGAAAATCCAGATCAAACAACATGCTGTGGAAAAAAAAAAGTGAAATAGGAAAAAAAGGCATCAAAAGCCTATTTATGTCACAAAAGCAAAAAGATGCAGAGATTAAGTACATACAGGAAGTAGGTCAGTTAGTAAAAAGGGAAAAATAAACTCCATGGGCAGCTTGGCTTTTTCCCCCCAGTTTGCATTAACTGCAAAAGCTCCAAAAGAAAAAGTGACTGCAGACAGAAGATACTACAGTTTGGGTCCAATGCATAAGAAGAATCAAGATCTTAAAATCAAAGACAAACCACTCAGGTGAAGTGTATCTTAACACATGTCACACAAACCTCCTGTTGGAACACCTACTTCTAAACCAGCATACTTGGAACCTCTGATAAATGAGGGCATATGTTATTAAACTTTTTTCAGCAGGAAATACTAAAGAAATAAGTACAGCAGGTCCCCAAAGATTTTTTTAATGTCCACCAGAAGTCTCAATTTCACTGTAGGTGTCCTTTATGAACAGACATCCCAAATATAAATGCTGGAAGAAAAGAATTTGGGGACCTTAATTATGTCCTGCCACATGCAGAGATCAAACATGTAACCCCCCATCTAGGAATTAAATTTTTTCATGGATTTGTTGAGGCTTCCTTACTTTAATTTCAACTTGTTCTTCCATTTCTTTTGTCTTTATTGTAGTGTACTCTTTTTCTAGCCTAAAAATTAGAAACAGTAAATTAAGATCAGAAACATTGTGGATAATTTACTTGTTGGTGTAATACCTAACAAATAACAGTAGAACAGAGATACAGATTATTGATATTTCCTTTGAAATGCACTCCTGTAAATGCTTAGACTGGACCTTAAATTTTAACACAGATTTCAGTAGATCTGAACAGACTGAACCAGCATTCTGAAGTGGAGGAGCTTGCTTGGATACCTTACAGTGGCAGCAATTTGGAGCTACTCTGTAATAACCCCTTTATGTAATACAGTCATCAATTCAATAGATTCAGCCAAAAGAAATCAGACCTTGGAAAGCCTGGAAGAAAAAGATGTAAAGAAATCTGAGAAAAATACCTTAAATATAAACCAATTTTAGCCTCTCCCCAGCAAACCAAATGAAAAAGGCAGCAAGAAAAACCCACAAGCTGAGATAACAATGCCTCTGCAGAAGGCAGATCAGGAAGTTCAGACTTGGAATAGTAGGATTTTCAACTACATACACTTGTACTGGATTGCAAAGAAAATATTTTTCCTGAAAGCT
>WEIU01013743.1:163467-183631 GCA_013389925.1 Aegithalos caudatus
GATCAGTACTTCAGAAACACCTGGAACTGAATACGAGTTCTGATTGCCAATGTTCTTGTCTTGGGCAACACTGTTTACTTTAATTCATGGCACACTTCATTCCATTACACTAACAGCAGTTTGTGACTTTGTTTTAATGCCAACTTGGTTTTACTTTGCGAGATATAAAAAATCTTACAGGAATGCCATTGAAACTAAAATGGGATTTATTGAACCATTCCAGTGTCTTTGGTTTAAAAAAAATTGTAACACACAAAACTGGTGCAAGTTCTCTATATACAAGGCAGCCCAAGCTGGTGCATGTTCTTGCTAATATATTTTCAAGGGCTGAAACACCAACTCACCTTCATTACGTTGAACAAGACCTCCTGCCCAAGGCTATCTTTTTCTTTGAAAAAATCATGTTCAGGGTATGTTCTAGCAATGTCCCTTCTTATTAATTTTTCACAAGGAGATGTCATTTTTAAAAGCTCTGAATACTGATCCTTAATTGGCATGCTTTGAGCACTGCATAAAAGTTGCCAAACAATTGCTCTGAAGTGATGAGGTATCCCTTTTCGAACCAGCTCCTAAGGCACAAAAATACAATTTATATTTCCTGAAAATATGACAAAAAATAAACCTAGAGAAAAAACAAATTCAAATCAAGCTCCTCACAATTTCACAAAAAAATTTACATCATGGCATAAACTACTCATACAGTTTATAATGTCAGATTTAGTGGGATTATTAAGTCAACAAAAGCAGTTGCAGTCTCTGAATCCTTTTTAGTGGCTAAATGAGCTACTGAAAATAGTCCCTTATCCAAGCTATGTGAAAAACCGAATATTCAAATCATTTTATGCAAGAACTTCTATTAAACAGAATTTAATACAATTATGTCTATATTTCATGAAAGATTACTGAAGATAACACCCTTAGTAATATTTGTAGTAATTGAGATCTAAGAAATCACCAACTAGAAACTATTTCCAAAACAGGTAAATGACAAAAAGTTGAACTAAGTGTAAGCACAGTCAACTGCAACAAAAAATTTACACAGTACAACTATGATTCAACAAACTTGACAAGTTGTGTCTAATTTCTCTGGTGTATTTCCAAGCTGTTTTCTAAGAAAGTATTTAAATGCAGTTTCAGACACTGGACCAAGAAAACATTTACACCTACTAAATTAACTAACTTTACTTTGGAAAAAAATATCTGCTAGGTATTATAGGATTCAAACATGCCCAGATGAGTACACCTAAGAACCTGTTACTTGTCCTTTAAGAAATCACAAGGACAAGTAGTCTTGTTGCTTAATCTGGAAACTGAGAAAGAAACATTATTCAGGAATTTAACAGACCATCTTGGTGGTATGTTCTGTAACTAGAACTAGTCTAACCTAGTCTCTTCAAGACTTTCCTTTTTGTACCTTAGTAAGTTTTTGTACCTTAGAACTGTTATCAAGTATTCTGTCTCCTAAAGGCTAATTTCTTTCATTATTATTTATTCTGAAGCCAGAGTAATCGCCTATTCTGCAAAGCTTCCTCTTCTTCCTGGTTGTTCCACATATTTCTTCTACTTCTACAAAATTACAACTAATTAATGCAATACTGATAACCTTTGAAGAGACTCTTGCTGTCAAGTTTTGTTTTTCTTAAGATTGACCTCTGCTGCAGTTTTGCATCACTGACCTCCATTTTCTAATATCCCTAAGCTTTCAATCTATCCTTCTACAGAATCACCATAGCAATGCCACTCTTAACTATTTCTCCTGTCTACAACACAAAACCAAGGTGTTTTTCTTAAAAGTTTCCCAACTCCAAGACAAGAACCCTAACACATCAGCTTTACACAACTGTCTCTACCTATCCTTTGTCAACAACACAACTGGTCTGTATATCAGCCATCTAAAGCCCCAAGGGCTACTAATAAAGCAAGAAACTTCTTGCTAATGCCTCATTAATGTACTTGTTTGACAGAATAATAGAGTTAACCTCTCCAACTTTCCTAAAAGGAACAGCAGGAAAACACACCTACTAGGCATGTCATGTCAAATGAACAGCAGGACTTAAGCCATCCTTCAGAAGTGCTCCAGAAACAAGAAGCAAGTCCTGAAGCAGACAGAGAGATGTAAAGGATGGAACACATCATCTTCAGAGGAAGGTATAGACACTTACATCTAAAACTTAAAAACTTAAGACTTCTAATAACCTAAGGTTGGCTTTTACAGCCAAAGACACCTATGCTGCTACCTACGTACCTACTGGCATAATCAGGGAATAGGTGTGGATGTTCTGATATTCCATCAGAAGTGCAGACTCACAGTTAAGGTTGACTTTCAACAAAAAAATACTGAGAATTATTTAACAGCAAAGGAAAACTTGGCCAGTTTTCAATATAATATTAGTCAGCAATATAATTAAGTATTCCCCGAAAGTTAGTCAGATACTCCTCAAATTGTACTTGACCAGCTGTATAAACAAGTGATACTTGAGACACTTGAAAATGTTCAAATTCTAACTAACCAGATCTTCTTACTACCACCTAACTTTTTCCTTTTCTTGCCAGACTCCTGTGGCCTTCTTTTCATGGCCTTTTGGAACACCTTTCCAGAAGCTGCTTTCCCTATGCAAGCAGGAAATCTTTAGTTCACTTTCTTCCCTTGTTTCCTCTCTCAAGTCATGTTCTCTCTTCACAACTGCTTCGTATAAAAGATATTTTACTTTAGCCTATTGTTCTGCCTTCCCACAACCTATTCATAGACACACATTTCAAACTGTTCAAAAGACCCTGACACATTTGTATTCTGCACATAAAACTACAGACTACAGCCAATAAAGAGCCAAAGCAGAACAGACTTGCCTACTAACAAATAAATCCCATGCTGCTGTGCTTGCTGCCACTGAAACATGGGTATGTTCAAATGCACTAAATGCTTTTTAGTTTGAATTTAAAGTGTAACTTGAACTCCACTCCTGTACACGACCACAACTATCCCAGACTGGACACGTTGGTCAAAGTTCATGCAATCCATCCAGAATTTAGAAACTGTGCTCTCCTGCCTAAGGTCATCCCTGGGATCAACATACTTGGCAAGAACAAAAACCTAAACTGATTGTAGCCTTTGAGTAGAATTATCAGCTCTCATATTAAGAATGCTTTAAAGAGAGAGCTGCTCAGTATATTGCAGCACAGCATACATACACATAATCATAGCATCAAGCTATCAGATACCCTTAAGCTGATTTGCAGTAATTCCATTTTTGGAAACATGAAGCTAATCATCCCTGTACTCATGGAAATCTCTCTTGAGAAGTAAACTGAAAGCTTTAGTATTCAAGACACAATAAATGCATCTGGTTTTCAGCAGGAGACATTTGCTGGGTGACAGCACATAGGAAGGTCAGAAAGGAAGCACTAAGGCTTAGGGATGGAAAGATTCAGCTGGAAGTTTGTATTACATATTTATTTTAAAAGAATAAGCCCATCACAAAGATAAAACAGTATCATTTATATCACATTAAAAATATATCCAAAAAACGGTTTCCAACTACTACCTTAACTTGCTTTTCTTTCTTTTTCCGTACATCTTCCCATTCATTCACAATCCTCCCCCACAGGATCCATGAGTCTTCTTCAAGATGGCTGAGATTGCTAGAAGCTGATGAACTAGATACAAGAGAAGATCCACTATTTCTTCTCGACCCATTTACTGATCGTAAGGATTTGCTATCTGTTTCCAAGAGCCTGCAAAGAAAGCACACAAAAACCAAATTCAAGTTCTTCTAATCAAAGGATCATACTATTAATTGTTTTCTTGACAAAGAATGCACCCAGAGGTTCAGTGAAACAGTTTTATCAGCATTCATTTGGATGCTGAAATGTGAAAAGCACTGTTCAATGTTACTGCTTTCTCTTGAGATCGCAAGTAAATCTGCAGACAGAATAGTTCACACTGCAGCATTTCAAGAAACAGATAAAAATGTCACCCGCAGCTGTCATGCATCAGACTGACAAATAAAACCTAAGGAAGTTAAATATCCTCAATGATAACATCAAATGTCAAAGAATTTTAAAAAATACAGTCATTTAAAAGACAAAAAATTAGCCTCCTAGAAGTCTACCTGATTACACTTTTTAAAAATTGACAGTTTAAATAAAGACAGAACAATTAAAACCTCTGAAGTAATTTTAAAACAATTAACATTTGCTGACAACTGTTCACAAATCAACACAGTGTTTTATAAATACACAGGAGAAATTCCAAACCTACAGACCAAGGACGAGGAAACAGAAGTGATTAGTAAAGCTAATGAATGTGTAATTAATGTGAGGAATGCAAACGTGAGAACCTCTGGGGTTATCCAGCAGCAGAGTATAAATAAAGATGTGCCAAGTGCTAGACAAGTTCCTGAGGAGATTTCCCTGTAAACTGATTGCTGTGGCCATGGGCTTGGCAAAAAGGAAATGCTTTGTTTATCCTCAACTAATATTGAGCCCCATAAGCAGGGGAAATTTTTAGACCATGTTTTAGGTAAGAGCAAGAATTCAGACTAATTTGAAAGTGTTTCATTATACCAAGAGTTTCATTCATGCTTTAACTTTTAAGAATTCCAACATCAGTACATCAGAGCCATGTGATTGAATAATTTCTCAAAAATTAGGGTGAAAGTTAATCCCCAGCATTTCAGCAAGGTCAGGTTATGTTTTAGATATTTAACAAATTATAACCCAAGGCATACTGTATCTGAGATGGTACAGAAATCTCAGAATATCTACAATTTTTAAGTTCTCTGCTACAATAAAGATATTTATACTACCTTTCCCTGTTCCCAGCTATCACCTACTGGTGTTTATGAAAGCAAGGGAAAAAGTAATTCAACTCATGACAACAAATAGTAAGTTTCTGCAGGAGTATTTTGTTTGGGAAAGTGTTAAACAGTAATACCGCAGGAAAAAGAAAAAAAAAAAAAAAAAAAAAGAGCTTTTTTCAAGACAAATTTTCATTTGGAATTTTATTTTTAAAAAAAATTTCCAATAATTTTCCATTTATTAGTGGAATGTGTAAAATCTAGTTTTGAAAAAAATACTATAGCATCCACTTCAAATGTTTATAAACTTGGCTTATACTGATCCAAAATTAGTTGGAAACGCCTTCTCTCAATCCAAGACAAAGCCTAAACACCAAATTCAAAGTAATCACAGAGGAAAAAGCATAGAATAAACATTAAGATGATAAAAGCAAGGTTGTAATGAGACACTTCCAGTTTTCACAGGTTTCTGTAGAAGTTATACTAAGTTTCTGTAACTTGACCTTACCTGGATAAACTCATTGTCCTTAGATTTGAAAACAGGAAGTTCTTTTCACAGTAAGTCGCAAGTTCTGTGACGTTTAGTCACTGTTTTCTTTCATTTAAAACTTTATAAATGATTTACTAATGCCAAATAGTTCCACCAGGACTCTGGACTGAGCTTCCTCTTTATTCTGTGGGGACTTTCAGTATAATTAGATTACAGAATGCTACAAGACATAGTCTGAAACAATTTAAGTTCTTCCCTTTTCTAACTGTTACCTAATTCATATTCTCCTTCTGACATAAAAGCCTACAAAAACCCCAAAACCTTTACAAACATCCACAGCAGCAGTTCTTCCAGCAAGCAGAAAGAATGGTTCCCTGTGAACAGAGTACAATTGTCAACAAAGTGCCACTGTGCTAAACTGCAGATGCAAACTGTTCTGAAACTACAGTGCAGGCAGCACAAGAGCATCGAATTTCAATATTAAAGGGCAGGAGCTCACCAGCAAAGATACACTTGCTAGGGCAGCCTCTAAATAGAATTCACACACAGGACTAGTGTGGGACTAACAACATGTCTGGCTAAAATGAAATAAAACCAGACAAGATTGGCTAGCTTACTTACTAAATGAAGAAAGCTGACTTGAGACAGAAAGCCCAAGCTCACATTCTTCTTTCAACAAGCCAGGTAGCCTGACTGCAGGCTTTAATGAGCAGACTCTAGATGTAAAGACATTACACTTCAACATAGATAAGCAGTCCAAAGAACAGTTTGCTTTTCAAATACAAGTTAGTTGCTTTGTCATGAACAGACTAGAATGTCTCAGATTAAATGCAAATTAGCTTTCTTAAAAGCGCCATTTAACTATTTTTTACTTCTTTTGATAATTTTTCATTTGCACAGCAAAAATTACATGGACTTCATCTTTGAAGACAAGCAAGAGCATATAAGATGGTTCTAGAAGCTTCCTTCTATTGTCAAAATCTGGACAGATGTATCAAATTCCCTTCAAACTGTGCAGCTCAGGCTGCAGAATGCAGCCATGAGAGAAGACATGCCAGATGACACACAGGCATTGCCTCACCTCCCCCCAGTTACTCTCTTCCTCCACTGGAAGTTACTACCCTCAGAAGTGACTCAGCACAGAAAAAAAACAAACAAATAAACAAACCAACAAAAGCAAAACCCCAAACCAAACAACTCCTCCCAACCAAGAATAATAATATTAAAAAAAAACCACACAAAAGAACACCACCAAAAGAAAAGCACCAAAAAGCAACACCCCTCCCCAAACCTACCACCAAAAAAACCCCAAAACAACAAAAAACCAACAACAACAAACAAAAAACAACCCAATCAAAAATAGGGTACCTCAACTGCCTCAATGCAAAGGCCAGCACACTCAGAGAAGCTGGAACAGGAGCTAGTTTGAGCTAAATTATCAAACCTTGCACTTCACTACAGCTCAGGGATAACCATCTCCAGTAGGTAACAAAGCCCTGCAGCTACCTGCCAAGTCTAAAAATCTACTTGGAGCTCAAGTTGTTTACAGCCAGCCTCTCAAAAACTATTGAAACATACCTGTCAAATATAACCAGACTTTGCAAAAGGACAGATGACTTCGCAAATGGCTTCTGCAAATTCAGCATTAAGAAATTATACTGTTCAATTTAATTTCTTAGCGATATTGTGAATTTGCATCACTGCACGTCAAGAGCAACTGATCCACCTGAAAGTTGCATCTTAAACTGTACATGGTGCAGATAAATAGGCACTCATGGAAAGGCTACCATGAAAACTGTTACTTACTATACATAAAAAGGAAAGATGAACAGAAAAAAACTGATTAAGAATTTACTTTTAATTAATTTATGCCATTATGCTTCTGGCACCACTGGTGTAACAACAAGAAGGTGACTGAACACAGTTCTATCTCTGTACATAGCAGGTTATGTAGCTGAAACAAGAACTGGATAGAAGCAGAGAAAGAATTTGAGAAATACTTAAGATTTCAAGAAATTAATAGAAATTAAACTTATGATCTTGGAAGGTAAGAAGGTTATACACAAGTCTCATCTCTGAGATACTCTACTTTAAACTGGATACTAAAAATCCCAGTATCATTTCTTACTATTAGAGGCATCTATAAACACTCCTGTAAAACTGGGAGAGAAAAACACCTTTTAGAGTTCCACAAAAACATAACTTGTTAAAACACAGCACAAATACACAAATTCTTAAACCTTTGGGCTTTCAAACCGAAATGTCGCGCCACGAAGTTTGAACTAATTCCCCTTTAACAGCCTCTGTTACAAATGCAATAAACCAATTTTAGTCTCCTTACTGTACTTTGAAGAGCAAAGAGTTTGCCATTCACCTGTTCTGCTCCTCAAGCTTGGCGAGCAGTTCCAAGTCGTCGGGGCTCAGCTGCGTGGGTGAGGACGGTGAGAGGGCGGGTGTGGACAGCGTGGTGGAGGGGGACGTGGTGTGGAGGGAGGCAGATGGACTCGCCACCTGGCTGGCCATTTGACTGACGGTGTGCGACACCGTGTTCTTCACCCATGAGAGAGTGGAGCTCAGCTTGCCTGCAACCTTGTCTGTCGCCACCTGTGTCCATAAAGAGAAGAGGATGCAAAAGTCGTCCTTTATAAACTCCTTTTTTCCAGCAAACCTGCTGCATCGAACAGAGGAAAAAATATACAATATGCACAAAGCAACACTGAGATTATTTATTTCTCCAGGACCCCAAGGCTGTCAGAAGTAACACAAGCATCACCAGCAATACAATGTTATAGAAGTAACATGCAAGGATGTTGCTAATCCACAAAGACAAACCCGAGAAACTCCTGATGTATACTCACAGAGCTCATCTCTGCAGTACAGAAATACCACAGGATCCAGGATCAGCTCCGACTTCCCATTATAAAAATAAATAGAAATAAAAGCTTGTTTTAAAACATCTTGATAAACTAAAATCATGGCACAGAAACTGTAGAAATATAGCTATAGAAACAATCAACTACTTTACTGATAGACACTGAAGCAGAACATCAGTGTAACCCCCCACACCACCCGCTGCTCACCTTCACTAATCCCTATAGTGCCAGGACAGAGGAGCAGGGGCGCCACACTTCTGATTTACACCAAAGCAAAGCATCCTCTAGCACTGCCAGTGTGCAGAAAACAGTCACAAAGAATCCATGCCCGTGAATCTACAACAGCTGGAAGTCTCACAGTAAGGCATCACACTGCTGCCTCTTTTCTTTCCTCACTTTCCCTTCAGGTCGCTCCTACACCAAGTGTCCCCGATCCCCAGTCCCACTGTCAGTGCCTGCACAGACCCCAGGGTTTTGGGGGAAAAGCAAGAGGTGCTGCTAGAGCCAGGGAAGCAGTGGGCTCAGGAAAGCAAAGGTTAACTGGTGCTGATCATTATCTGCTGCTACTTCTTGACCAGTGCTATGGAAAGAGCTGCAGCTGTTGGGGGCATCTTCCAGTGAACTCCTCATTAGAGCTCCCTACAGCATCTGAAAATATAAGGGGCTTTGATATGCAGTAATTCAGAGTTTAATCCTTTTTCCAGCCCAACTCAGAGGAAATCCAGATGCAATTTCCTTAGAGGAAGAGCTAGCTGTCTAGCAAATGTTAAAAATTGGCAAAACCAAGGCTGAAGAGGAACTTCTGAAGCGGTGATGCCGGTAACTATTTATTTTAAACTTTGCTGATTTCCTCAAAACACTGAATTACTCAATGCCACAAACAATTCTTCAGTACAGCCTATAAATAATTACTAAGATACTGAAGACACTGAGCTACAGGGAAAAAAATCCCTTCCCAAGATCCTCCAATAAAATCTAATTAAAGGAAAATTTCAACTGAAATTAAAAACTCCATCTTATCGCACTGTGCATTTATCTGAAGCACAATATATAGACTGATTGCTGAAACAGAAGCTTTTATTTGGATACAAGGCTACAAAGAACTTTCTGGTCAATCAAATCCAGCAGTATTTTATTTTCACTTCATATCAAAAAGAAGACACACTGAATGCCTTCAGAAAACAAGAGGAACAACAAAGACCAAACCCAAACAAGCAGTACTCAACCTTCCCACTTACTCTCCAACAACAATATGACACCTAAGAGCTTTCCTAGAAGACTAGAAGAAATTTCCAGTTCCCATATGCTTAGCATTGATTCTGAAAATGGTATCAAATTTTGCTAGAAGTCTTCAGAGGCAGGGATGCAAACCACAGGTGGGGATAGGAAGATACCAAGGTAAGCATCAGAAAGGCTCCAGCTGGTTCTTGTCACTGCTGGACAGCAAAAGTCAGGTATGTAAAAAGAAGAAAAAAGGAAAAAGAAAAAACACCCACAACAACCCAAAACACAAATACCTCAACACATACCTTTTAAATATAATCTTGGAAAAAAATGCTTCCACCACTAGCATTTGACACCGTATTTTATAAAAGAAAGGAATGAAATTTACTAGAGGTTTCAAAATTCTAAGTTTAATACATGCATTAATATTTCACTGAGTCTATATCCTTTATTCACTCTTGCTATGAAAGGATAAATGACTACTGTTTTACTTTGAATAAAATCACATTATAATGAAGGTAACTCATACATCTCACTTAAGACTGATTATTTTCTCAAAGGCTTTAAACTGCTTAAAATATCACAAGTAATGCAACTATTCCAAAAATAAATGCTGGCAGAAACAGGGCCAATCTTAACACAGTAAAAATGACTGCCATACCCAGCAGGCTTTAGAGTCACCCGCTCTAAGGATCTTAGGTATAAGGATTAGAAAAGCAATGATTTTGCATAATACCCTATGTGGTGCAAACAGGAAGAAAAAACATACATTCAGTTTTTATCTTTTCACAAAGTAAAGTAACTAGGAAGACTTAAGGCATAAAACAAAATTCAAGGTCAATCTGGCTTATAAATGATGAGACTTACACTGTCCAGTCAGAGAGCTGAAGGGGGGTGGTGTAGGGACAGAAATCAAGAATCTTGCTAACATTCATTCACCAACATATTACTGAGCATTAAAAAAGTTAACTCAAAAGTGTGAAGAAGCCAATTATGTAAAGAATATCAAAAAGTATGGTCAAGAAAACCATGCAAGACAGCATTTAACTCAGTCAAAACAATGTGCCTAACAATACTGTTTGTCAGGGCAGCTCAGAGGTGCATTAGAATGGATCAGAGAATTAGCACCCCAAAACTATTTCTAGCCAGCTATCTGAAAATATGGACACACAGAGCAGGCAAAGTGCACAACTGTCAAAAGCAAATATTTGAAGATCAAAAGGCTCACAGTGAAATTTGCATCAAAAACACGTGAAGAATTTGTTTGGGGGAAAATAATTATGGCGGTCACCTAGGGCCAAGCAAAATCAAGAAAAACACAATTCTGATCTAACAGCTAACTAGTCACACCTACATCCTTTTTGCCAGGCTTTTCCAGGTTTCCTAAATATCTAAAGCCAGATATCTTAATTTGTCAGCATCAGTGAACTCCTGAACCAAGACATGAAGGTATTATGTGTTCATCATCCATTTCCCTAAGTAGGATACAGTAATAGGATTTTTCATATTTCATAATTTCACCCATCTTAATTTCAAAATTTGTAACACTGGCAGAAGATTTCACAGAGTTAATCTTTGAAAAGTGATTTAAGACCTAGAAAACAGGTCACTGAAATTTGAAAATAAGAAAATCTTGGGCTGTATTTCAAGAAACCTGAACTGAACAAATGCATACTTCATTAATAAAGAAGATTCTATATTTTTTGTATCTATGGCTCAAGTAAACTCCCTCCAGAATCCAATATGCAGCAGAACACTAATTGTAATAAGTCATATGCACAGTTTTTAGAGTTTCTTTCCTCTGTGTGGTTTTACTCTGAGAACAAATTGGTATTTTGATGAGATGTGGAAATAAAATACTCTGATTTGGAATTACAATGTCCAGGAAGTCAATTATAAAATATCAGGATTTTTGAAAGTGAGTATATAGTCATTAGTAATGTTAGGGGTTTGGTTTTGCTTGTTTCTTTTAAGCATGTTTTTCTTTTGGTTCCCTTTAAATACTAACATGCAAATAGAACTTAGTCTAAATTGTGACAGAAAATCACTGGCAACAAAGCAAATTATTTTGATGGTAGTTCACAAGTAACATTGATTCTCTTCAGGAAAGTATGGAAATAGTAGTTACGTTTGTTGAGCTGATTCTAGTGATGTGGAAAACATGGAATACCAATAGTACCATGTAAACGTCCAATTACTGGAATTAATTATTTTACCAAATTTAATCTGCAAATCTATAGTTTGGTTTAATTATTTTTTTTCCTCCTGTGAAGAAATGTACCAGCATTCCTATGGAGACATTGAGTATACCTGCCTTTTCAGCTCTTTACCTTCCTCTTAATAAAGACTGAAAATCCCTGCTACATCACCAGCTTTCCAATTCCACCCAACAGCACAGCTCTACCTGGCCATCACTGAAACAACACTGCTGCCTCCCACCCCTGCAACACGAGATCTGTCACACACCAAGACAATTCACACCAGTGAATCCTAGTGCCTCCCAGGAGATCTGTACCTCTCCTCTGACAGCACAAAGGAGAGAACTACAGGTTTCACTCTAGTGCTGACAGAGAAACCGGGGCTCCCCCAGTTACAAATCACAGTGACAGCAGTGAGAACACATTAATATGAATGACAGCAGATAGTTCCACTGGGCACCGCCAACTCCAGCACATGCAGGAAAAGCTGTGTGAACATTTGGTTTAACCATCCTTTCTTTAGAGATGTGATTTTGCTTAACACAATATTCAGGAAAGACTCAAGAGAACAAGTCTCATTAAACCTTTAATCTGGTTTTTGGTGGTTTTTTTTACAGTCTCAAGGCTTTAACAGGCGTTTCTTTAAAAACCTGGTTGCTATTATTTTAACAGATACACCCGCAGCAATGTCTGCCTTTTGCCTGCAGGAAGGATGCTCTGCACTTCAGTTACAAAGCGTCCTTCCCTTTGCTGCCCTTCATTGCTATGGAAAAGAAATTGCAGCCAGGCGCTCATCTGTTTGTACCATAACAAGGCCAGCCAGATACGCCCGGTGCCCCTGCTGCCACCCGAGCTGGGTCACAGCGGTAAATCCAGCTACACACCACCAGGGCTTTCGCTGTCCCCTCGCACCTCTGCCATCCCCCCTCACTGCCGGAGCCGTCCCGCTCGCAAACCGCTCCAGCCCCCGCACACGGAGCTCCAGCCCACCCTGCCCCTGAGGGAGTCCCAGCACTTCCCAGATCATGGCGGGCTCTCCACCCCCGTTCAGCTAACCAGCCCAGGCTGCAAGTCCCCAGGGAACAGGATCCTTTGCTCAACTCGCTTCAGCCAGTTTGTCAACTCTGTAAAGAGAATTGGTTTCTTTGTTATTGCCAGCATTTTTCGGATGCTGAAATCCAAGTTACCTTTAATGACTACAAAAGGTAACCTACATTGGCTGGGATGTATGCCAAACCATCAAGAACACCATCAGAATGCTCAAGCTATTACTAATGATTATTGATGTGTGATTAAAAACAGAATCAACCGAATTTTAAAACGTGCTTTTTCTCTGGAGGGGTGGTCAGTCAAGAACCTGCCAATTTATCCAAGATTTTGAGCACAAACGCCGCTTGTAGCTCCCTCCTGGGACACCAACCCCTTCCACTGAAGATGGCTCGGTCTGGAGACAGGCAGGCAGGGGCACACCTTCCTTACCCTGCACAGGACACATGGAACGGAGCAGGCATCTCCCAGCTCCACAGCAGGGAGAGCATTCAGGCTCCCAGTCCATTAACAGCAGCCTGTTCCCGGCTTGCCCGTGCACCCAGAGCACAGGAACAATTCCCTGGCATCTGCCTGCCTGAGGTCATGCAGACACCTCCTAAAGAAATGTCTGAATTTTGAGTTTCAACATATTGATCTTTAAAAAGATGGGGGGACACAAGGCACAAGACTTAATGACCAAAGACTGTACTCTTACGCAGTTTCCATTGGGAAAACAGAACTCCCAGCAATTCTCAGCCACCTGATGAGTCAATCATGCAAGACACAGACCTGTGTGCTACATCCTCTAAGATATTGCAAAGATAATAAATATTTATATTGATACTAAGCACAGATGCATGATATGCAGCATATATATATGTGCCAACTAAAATACATAAAATTCAGTATCTCAACTTTATGCTTAGTACCTTTAATTAGCTGATGATTACAGGACTATTATCAAGAGGACTACAATACTGTGTTTAGTTTTCCAAATTACTCAAAGGAATACTGCAATGAGGGTGCATATAAAATTTTATATATAATATTAAGTAAGGCCAGCTAAAGGTAGACAGCAACATTCCACATTACATATTAACATGTAAACCTCTTTCCCTGAGAATACTCAGGTAATGTGCAGCACCTTACAGAAGGCCTAATTATGTTAGAATTCCATGTATTTGCATTTGCCAGACAAAATCTGTTTTTTCTAAAGAAGCCTATTTAGATCTCTTTTAAAAAGGTATTTCACTGTGCATGTTCAATTTGCTTACTACCTTTTTCCTGCATTTCCCTGAGGAACATTTGTATCACAGAATTATATATTGATTACTGAAAAGATTACAGATCTCTTGAAACTGTCTCAACCATTCTTATCATATGACAAAGTAAAAATAACCGCAAGCCTTACACAAACACTACTGTATGTATCATTTGCTTTCAACGATTTCTTCTCTTCATGAAAAGAGAAAGAAATGGGAACTTCCAGAATACAGGAAGTAATCTCCATATTACTCTACATATAAAAAGAAGCCTGACATAATTGGGTCTGAAATTGTATATGTGGTTTTCAAGCTAGATTTATAGCATTCCATAGACCCAGTCTCCTTCCTGCTTCAAAGTTAATAGCATTCTAATATTGTAGAACAAATTAAACCAACTCAGTCAATGACACATGCAGGAGATGTAGCTGGTGAGTCAGCCTGTTATCATGCTCCTTGACAAGTTAAAATCCTAATTCAGGGCTCAAATATGGCTTCACTATAAACTTCATTTGGGTCATTTACACTAAAAATTCATATAACTGATTTATGCCAAAGTGTGAGTGAGAAGTCTTCACTTATGCTCATACTCCTGATTTTTCTTGTAATATCACCTAAGAGTAGTCAGGAATATCATGGCTACCATTCCCTAGCTTCCATTTCACTTGATCCATACTAGCTCTCCAAGTCTTTCTGAAACAACAACAAAAGCAGTCTAACATTTTAGACTGTATAAAATTTAGGCTATCAAAGCTTTGTGTGGCATCATTTTTTAAAACTCATCATCTGACTAACGTCATGGGGTTTTGATGGTCCCAGAGAAACCTGAAGTGGCAGTTCACATGTACAACCAATACATGAGGAGTTTTAAAGAGGAACTTCATTAGAAACATTGTAGCAACCCACTAAAGGTTGAAACCATTGCTCAAGTCATATGAGTAACATTTCCATCACTGACCAAGTTGCACTAAATTTCATTTCTTTCCAAGAACAATTCCAGGTTTTTAATTACCTCTGCAGTCCGGCGTGGTTTATAGTCTGTCAGGCATTGTCCCAGTGTGCTGAGAAGACAAACTACAGTGCTTTTGCTGACACTATCTCCTGTCCATCTAGAGATGGTCAGAAAATCAGAAAAAGTTTCACGTCTGACATAGGAATGCAACAACCTTCAAGAAACTGAGGCCTCCTTTCAAGGGAAAAGAATGAGATACAGTGCTTTTGTACAAAAGATGGCTGAGAGTTCCTCAGAGCTGCAAGAGAAAATACTGATGGACTACAGTAAAAACCTTTAACAGAAAACTTCCTTTGTTCTCTTAGACCTCAGTCTGGAAAACTTCTTTGTATTTGAGATTCAGCATGTCAATGGCACACACATATACTCGAAGGACCATCCCCTTGGCTAACAAAACAGAGGGAACAATCAGATTAATCAGCTAAAATAAAATCAACCATGTCAAGTTTTTTATGCAATAGATTGGAAGATTTAGGGGGGTTGTCTTTTTCAGTGAAATGCAACTCAATTATTTAACTGGAGTTCTAGTATCATCAAGCACTTACAAAAGAGTAACACACACTGAAGCACACGTCTTTATAATTATAGCTACTTTCTACAGATTTTTTTTTCCCCTACTCATTCCCCAAAGCCTAGCTTCCTCCTGGAAAGGAGGCAGGTCTAGCATCTACACTACATTAGGACAAATAAACAAAAGTACACAAATGCAGTTAAAGTTACTAAAAGCCTTAGGTTTTCGAAGTGAGAAACAATTGAATCCTATTTTTAAACATTCACTGACCCTTAATCAAAATCAGTGTTTATAACACAACTCTTCATTTAAAAAGGATTCAAAATTTACAAGCAGTTAAATTGCCAAGTTTAAAAGGACTTGGTATCTGACACATGAAAACCAATCATTCCATGCAACTTTGTTTACGTACTAGCAGATGAAAAATTCTCTAGGTCTAATTCTCCTTTCTACAGAGACCAGATAAACTTATATCACAATGTGCAGATCACAACCAAAATGCGCATCTCTCATTTACCAAGCTGTGCACAGTTCCCTTCTCAAAGAGGTGTATGAAATGAGACTTAATGGAGAAACCAAAACACGTAAGCATGTCCCTCATGCAATATGGTAACACTTAAGACTTTATTAAGTACTTCCCAGATGTAAAAAAAAAAAAAGACATGACAGAGGTTGGTGAGACCCTCACCTTCAGGACATTCCTTTCCTTCAAATGATCAGCTAAAAGGCCAACTTTCTATCAGTTACACCCAAGAGTGAAACAGTTTCTAAATGACTGACTGGTAACCAGCCTTTCTCATGAGCTACAACTCATAGCAACCTGCAGCTGCTGACAGACAAGAAACAGAATGTAAAAGTTTCAGCAGCGAGAAGCATAACTAATTAGTAACTTCCACACAGGAAAGGTGTCCAAGCTATCCACTAAACAGAGCAGATATAAACACAGCTGCAAGCATCAACAGTCAATTCTTTTAACACAATCCATGCCAACGTCTGTGGTCCTGCAGAAATATTCCATTTTGCCGACTAATTTACTTACCATAGCCATGACTTGCCTTCACAAGCACTTACAGCATAAATGGAAGCAGTATATTTTTTAAGCTGTGGAAGGATCTCCCTCCATGCTATTCTAGTTTGTATTAGTGCTCCAGCAGCCTTCTTTGAGCACAGCACAGAAAAATCTAATTTTCCTTAGATACTTAATAAAGAAAAAGGAAATGGCTCTTCAGAGAAATGATGTATCTGCCCATCATCAAATGAAGTCAGTTATGTTCTGATTAGTTGGCCACTGACTTCTGCACTTGTATTTGGAAATAAGGGCCTGTTTAGTTCTTTCAAAACAGCCTACTTGGGGAAGAATGCAAAGGAGATCAATGAAACACAGACGAATTTTCGTGTCAGCCTGACACCAGAAGTTCATGTAAAAATCCCAAGTCCATTTTAACATAATGTGTCTCATTATGGAATTTAAACTTGCTTTTGTAATATTCTCTTTAGAAAGACTGATCACAATTCTTTCTCCAGAGAACTGGGAGCTACTAAGACTTCAGCCAAACCCATAAAGTTCCACCAGTAATGCATTCTAATGGAAGAAAAAATTACTTTGTTCAATGAATTTTGAGTTTTAGCTCTGATGTTTCAGACAGCATAGAAGCTGGAATTTCTTTTTACTATGCCTGGAAGTAGTTCACTGCTTGAGCTAGATATAATCAAGAAGAATGCATGAAAAATGAGAGACATAAAACTAATTTCTACTCAATAGTTATGTCAATAGTACATGTTCAAAATGTTAGGTTTTGGCTAACTAAATTTTTTACACCCATTTTAAGTGACATTTGACAATTTAAGCCTTCTACAACAAAAATTAACAGTAAGCTCTTCTAACATATTCTTTGCTACAAGTGCAGGATTAATTTATGGCAACAACAATCCACTACTGAAAGACTGACCCCATCTGCCAGCCTGATGAAAACAATGAAAAAAAATACATAGTTAATGCAGTATAAGATACTGATGAGTCACAATTCTAAGGACATGTTATGACATCATCAAACAGGTATTTAACACTATGCTAAGCATCACTAAGCTTTAGTCATGACAATAGGCCATAAGAAAACTCAGGAGTTTGGGAAGATCAATAGCTTACCATATGGCAGAACACATTAACACAGCTTACTACCAAAGCAGTAAGTTTGGATTTTTCTTTCTTTTTTTTTTTTTTTTTCCCCAAAGAATTGAACCATAGAATTCTGCAACAGCAATACTGGCCAGAGAAGATGATAAAGTAACATAACCCATCAGAGACAGGTAAAGTTTGTTCAGGCAAAAGAACAAAAAGATATTTGATGATGGCTTTTGGCTGCTTTCCAAGTTTGAAAATAGGTGTCCACAGTCATTGTACCACACCACGTTACTTCTTGTCCAGAATAAAGACCCACCCTAGTATTCTACTTCAACCCCAAATATACAACTGCCTCACTGGGACTGGGGAGGATCACTTCTACAAACAATTAGCAAACAAAGTTGACAGTCACACTGTCAACATCATCCCTGTCATCATGACTAAAAGCAGATCCATTGCCTGAACCCCAGAGCAGGCTCAATGCTTCCTAGGCTGTCCCTAAAACACCACTTCATGGCTAAACTGAATAGTTTCCAGAGTTCTCATAAGTAAGACAACATTAAGAGTAATTATGGGAAAGTGACAGTTCACTAAACCACTTCTGCTGCTCTGAGCAGACAGTTCCTGTGCATGCACATACAACAAAAACACATCACAACCCTGTGTAAAACAAGTGGAGGCAGAGCAGGGCCTCTGTCCATCCCCAGCCACCCATTCCTTGCAACCACCACCTGCTGGGGAAGGAAAGGATGCACTGCAATGCACAGACACCCGAGCAGAGATCACAGTGGAAGCAGGACCAAAGGAATCCAAACACTGGCAACACAAGTGTTACAAACACAGAAGGCACAAGGCTTGAATCCAGCATGCTCCCTACAGACTTCAGTAACACATTCAAGAACTTCAGGAAACACATCTAACAACTCAAAATTACAAATTACTATAATATTTACTATTTGTCTTTTCTAAAACTATTACTGTTTTAATTTGGCCTAGGAAAAAATAATTAATTAAGAGACTATAATCAAGGCAAGTATAGTTTGGTTTAGAAAGCAACATTCATAAACTCAGGGTTAGTTTTTATTGTTTCTTGGATCAACCAGAAAAGATTTTTTTCTTATAAACTATGCAATTGACACTTAAAATTACATGCAAAATGTTAAATTCTATCTGTTTCTTAAGCAGTAGAATTTCTTTTTTCTACAAGTTATGGAAACTTAAGAGTAAGAAAAGGTAAACATAATCTTAAGTATGCATACCCTCAACTCAGCTAATATTGTGATATTAGAACCTTGAAATAGCAAAGTAAGCATTTCTGTTTTCCAAAATTCACTGACAAAGGACTTGCCTTCCTATTTTTAAAACTTCTGTTTACTATTAGTCTTACCCAGAAAATAAACTGACAGTAACTGTTTAGGCATGTCACTTTCTCCATCCCTTCTTCTACCATAAATCTGGAAGGACTTTTTTCCTATCTCTTCCTTTCAACTACTCCGATCACCTCCTGCTTACTTGTTCAACAGGAATTAAACAAGTCCACAGAAGACAAAGATATGAAAAGCAATTTGAAAAAACCTAACCAAACAAACCAACATTACCAAAGCAAAATATCCAAGCCACCAGCTGTAGCTGAAGAAGTCCTTAAGCCTCGACCTGTGGGAGTGTAGGAAGAGATATGGGAAGGAAGTCGGGCTGTTCTGTTGAAGCTTTCTTTTCCAAACATCTGTTCCTCTTCAACGTACTGTGGGGATGGATGGACACTCAGTGGCAATCACTACAGCTGCTGTCAGCCCACTTGATCAAATTCAGGCAATGCTGACTCATAATACTGAGTGCTTTCCCCCTGATCATGCCCTTCTTTCACTGGCTGTCTCTATTTCCTCTCCTAATCCTTACTTGAGAAAGAACTCTTATCTGTGCATTTCAAAATAAGCCTTAATTCTTTAAAAGCATAGAGAGCTGTACAATTGTGATCAAAGCTGACAACTCACACGGGGAAAGGGAAGAGAAATAAGAAGGCACATTTATACAAAACATTTTAATGCGATCTACCAGTAAACCAAACAAGATCCAACTGCCATCTACTTTAAGCACGCGAAGCAAAGCGAATAAAAAAAAAATCTGATTTTTTTGCAAATACTTTTGGCGATAAGTAAAACATACTGAATATTATCTGTCCTTCCCTGTATCAGTGTCTCCTTTCTGCATCTTTTGTATATGATCTTTGAAAACGAAAGAGCTATCCTAGACTGATGTGGAAGGCAACGTTTTGATACAGGCAGTGTTAATGGCAGCTTAGGCTGGAAATTGAAATCGTATAAACCAACTTCTCCTTTGCTACAAAATCGCTTTATCAATGCCGACGATTAGCAGGTGTTCCATGGAAGCACAGAAGCACGGCCATAACTGAATAACTAAACCTGGAATATACAACAAGGAGCCAGAACATAATTATCGACTTTTTATCCTCATTATATAATCACGTTCAGGCTGATGCAGTAAGAGCTCTCGAAATTAAAAATTGAAAATTATCTCGCTCAACAATGACGGACCCGCGGCTTCCCGGCTCGGCGTTACGCCGATAAGCCAAGGAAGAACTCGCCCTCTGCAGACGGACCCGCCGGAGGCTCCCCGGGCCGCGGCCCCT
>WEIU01013743.1:187738-206460 GCA_013389925.1 Aegithalos caudatus
CAGCCCCCGGTGCCCTGCAGCAGCCGCGCCGGGTGCGGGTGTCGGAGCGGCTGAGGGCGGGGGGCTGCAGGGGAAGCGGCTCCGTGGCAGAACGTGCCAGAGAAGGCACTGGCTGTGCGGAGTGACAGGAAATGAGCACGGTCACTGCTGCGGTCCGTGCGGACGGGCCTTCATTTCAAAGATACTTTGGTAAAGGATACACTTTGGTTTTTTTCTTGAAACATTAGTTCCTGTGGGAGGGGTAGAACTTTTGGGGTTTGATGTGCCGGGTGGTTTTTATCTAAACATACGAGAAAATCTGTTTAATTGCTGATTGCACTATATTCATAGCACGTTTATAGTTAGAGTGGTCTTGGCCTACAGAGTTATGTTAATAACATGTAGTTTATGTTTCTTATCCAAGGGGTTTGTGAAAGTTGTCAAGAATAAAGCGTACTTCAAGAGATACCAAGTGAAATTCAGGAGAAGGAGAGGTATTATTAAATTCCCTGTAACACAGTTAAATGTCCTTGGTGAATAGTCCTACTTTGTTCATGCACTTTGCACGCTGCAACTGTTGTTTTTCAGAGGGAAAAACTGATTACTATGCTCGCAAACGTTTGGTAATTCAAGATAAAAACAAGTACAACACTCCTAAATACAGGATGATTGTGCGTGTTACCAACAGAGACATCATCTGCCAGGTAAGGCCTGCCGTGTTTGCTTCTTACCTGCCAGCCTTGCCAGGGTGAAGGCAGCACAGAGAGGGACGCTTGGAGCACCTGGGGTTTTTTGGGGTTTATCTGCACAGTGTTTGTATTGCAGAACAGCTCCTTAGAGGAGGACAACCTTCACTGTTACCACATCTTCAGTAACAAAATGTCTGCATTGTAGGAAAGTTTTAGAGGTGCTAGCACTTTTGCTGTGAGGTTATTTGCAGTGTAAGATTGTACTGCTTTAATGGTGCTGGGATAAGAAGAACATTTTTGGGAGAAGGAAGATGTCTCGGTTTGGGGTTTTTTTGGTATATTTAAAGGCCTTCAAAAAGAGGCCTTTTTTGCTTGGCTGAAGACAACCAAATTGATAGTGTGACCTGTCAACCTGCATTGACTTGTGCTGTATCTAAAGGTGCCTTCTCTTTTGAGACTAATATTTCTGTGATGTTGTGTGGCTCACATGAAGCACTGAGGCCTTATGATGGCTTTCCTGTGAGATCAAAGCAGACTGGTAAACAGGAACAGTAGGCACTTTTTCATGGTCATTAAGGATGTGGTTGTGTGTAGCATCATATGCAGTTCCTCACTCTGGCTCCCTTTTCTTGTTTAATTTTTATAATGTTTTGACTAATTTTTAAGTTTAAAAGTTAGGAANGGCCTGCCGTGTTTGCTTCTTACCTGCCAGCCTTGCCAGGGTGAAGGCAGCACAGAGAGGGACGCTTGGAGCACCTGGGGTTTTTTGGGGTTTATCTGCACAGTGTTTATATTGCAGAACAGCTCCTTAGAGGAGGACAACCTTCACTGTTACCACATATTCAGTAACAAACTGTCTGCATTGTAGAAAATAAGTTTTAGAGGTGCTAGCACTTTTGCTGTGAGGTTATTTGCAGTGTAAGATTGTATTGCTTTAATGGTGCTGGGATAAGAAGAACATTTTTGGGAGAAGGAAGATGTCTCGGTTTGGGGTTTTTTTGGTATATTTAAAGGCCTTCAAAAAGAGGCCTTTTTTGCTTGGCTGAAGACAACCAAATTGATAGTGTGACCTGTCAACCTGCATTGACTTGTGCTGTATCTAAAGGTGCCTTCTCTTTTGAGACTAATATTTCTGTGATGTTGTGTGGCTCACATGAAGCACTGAGGCCTTATGATGGCTTTCCTGTGAGATCAAAGCAGACTGGTAAACAGGAACAGTAGGCACTTTTTCATGGTCATTAAGGATGTGGTTGTGTGTAGCATCATATGCAGTTCCTCACTGTGGCTCACTTTTCTTGTTTAATTTTTATAATGTTTTGACTAATTTTTAAGTTTAAAAGTTAGGAATGCTTGTTGTGTAATAAATATATGTTGTTGAGCTCAAAAAAGAAGCAGCTACGTTTAACTTGTTTTTTCATAGAGTAGTTATCTGTTGAGAACAGTCAGTTCAGTCATTAATGAAGTTATTTTATCTTTGAAACTCAAAATGGAAATCAGTGGTGGCAGGGGCTTATATCTGACTGATAGTGCCTTTCTGGTGTGTCAGAATCCTGAACAAAAAAAAATGGGACAACGTTTGGATGTAGAGAGGAGGTGTGAGAGTCAAAAGGAAAAGGTTCTACATGTGAAAGGAACAGCATAAATATATCTGGTAGTCTTGTTTTCCCATAGGAGACCCCACCTTGGGGTGATGATGCTCTCAGACCATGATTAATAAAATCATTCCATAAGGTTACTAACAGTGTTACTACAAAGTCTCACATGCTTCTTGTATTTTTGAGATGTATCAGCAAGTGAGACAGAATTCATCCGCGTTCATAATTATTCTGTGAAAGGTTGCTTTTGTAGGCAGTTTCTGGGCTCTTGATCTATGTGAAAAGGTAATTACCAGCTGTTGCTGACAAACATTTTAGCTGGCCTAATACAGATTTGAATTCTTTGTGTCTTTACTTGAGTTGATTACTCCTTTTGCAAAAACAAACAAACGCCGCCCCCAACAAAGGAAAGCAGCACCAGTGCTGGAGCTTGCAGGCAGAGGTTGGCAGCGTTCAGCAGGCTCAGATGCAGCACTGTTGGCCGGGGCAGGTGTCAGAGGAGCGGTGCAGGGAGCCCCAGGGCGGAGCACTAAGGTCTGTGTGTTGGCAGATCGCCTACGCCAGGATCGAGGGGGACATGATCGTCTGTGCCGCCTACGCCCACGAGCTGCCCAAGTACGGCGTCAAGGTGGGCCTGACCAACTACGCTGCTGCCTACTGCACCGGCCTGCTCCTGGCACGCAGGGTACGTACGGCACGGCCCCTCAGGGACAGCCCCCTGCCTGCCCACCTCCTGGGGGCGCTCTCAGAATCAGAACTTGGCTTTTACTGGAATAGATTTGATGTGTCCTGGGACTGTCGAGGCACAGTGAGAGGTGGGACAGCATGCACTCTGAGCTCCAGCAGCCCGCTTGTGTCTCAGCCCTTAAGTTGGGTGGAGGGAAGGGGGATAAAAATGTAAGAAATGCACCTTGTAGAGTTCAAAAACATGTAAACAGCAGCCATCCATTTTCCACAGGGGTTCATGAATAAGTCTTAAGTTCGGTGCTGTACCTGTAGGAGCAGAAGGTTGGAACTTAACAGACACACTTAGAGTGGTGGTTGTTAAAAGGCTTTGTTATTAGTATTGGATGCATGCTTTTTGTAAAGAAATTTGTTAAAAACATTATTCTACTGCAAATTTTAAGTAGTGGTAATTCTACATTATTACCAATAAATGGAGGTAATTCCAAAACTATGTTTTCCTTCCCCACAGCTTTTGAATAAATTTGGCCTTGATAAGATCTATGAAGGCCAAGTTGAAGTCACTGGTGATGAATACAATGTGGAGAGTGTGGATGGGAAGCCTGGTGCTTTTACATGTTACCTGGATGCAGGTCTCGCCAGAACTACCACTGGGAACAAAGTCTTTGGTGCTCTGAAGGGTGCAGTGGATGGGGGGCTGTCTATCCCTCATAGGTAATGTGTGTTACAAAGAATTTCTTCAGGGTTATCCTGAGATGCTTCTGTATGTGACAGTCTACTAACACTAATCAATTTATGCTGAAATAATTTTGTACTGACATGGTAATGGTTACATAATTAGGTTCTGGGTTTGGAGGTTTTTTGTTGGTTGGTTTTTAATCTACAAATGCAATTCTGATAGTGCTACTGGGAATCTTACAACTGTCAAGAGATGTTATGAAACTTGTAGAACCTAAAGAGCTATCTTGCTGCTATTACTAAAAATCAAGTGAATGCCCTTATCAGATCCTGAAAGGGTATTTGCTTGGTTTAAGTCTTCACCAAATTGTGTGAGGGTATTAATTTCACTGTGAAAAAACTACATACCAGGTACAAACCCACTGGTAGTTGCTACAGTTGTCAGTACAACAGTAAGTCTGAGCCGTCCACCTTCATTTAGAATTTCCACATGAATATTTTGACTGTTGCCTAACACTGATACTACAGCTGAGTGCTACTTTCTGCTAGCAGCAGTGGAGGAAAGAAAATCTTGAGATCTGTCTTTTCCTAGCCTCTCCCATGCTGTCCTATTCTTGGCTAGTTGTCCGGTTTTTTTGACTTGGCTGCTACATGATGATACTTGCAGTGACTGAACACACTGTAGTTGGTCCATGGTGTGTGTTTGATGTACTGCAGTGTTTCAAGACGGGACTGATGGCAGCTGAGATGAACTTAGAACTTCTATTTTTTATTTTTTAGAGGGTCCTGTCCCTCATTTATGTGTAGGAGAATCTGATGAGTCAGTCATTTCAGTGTGCATCTTGCCTATGAATTAGAGCCTTAGTGTGACTGTAGCTCCTGTTTGCCAGCACCAAACGTTTCCCTGGCTACGACTCGGAAAGCAAAGAGTTCAATGCTGAGGTTCACCGCAAGCACATCATGGGCCAGAACGTGGCCGATTACATGCGGTACCTGATGGAGGAGGATGAAGATGCTTACAAGAAACAGTTCTCCCAGTACATAAAGAACAATGTAACACCTGATGGGGTAAGATTTATCCAGCTGGAGCTTGGGAATTGAAATAGAGATGCCGGTAGGGACTAATGTAATAATGCAAATAAGTCTGATATATAGAATTATGTGACTCATATGTTAATTGTGCAAGGAAAATATTTGTTTTCCTTCATTAAGGGCCCTATAATATAGGGTAGAACTTCTAAAAGTGGGACCTTTTTGCCTGCTGTGAAACTTAATATTCTGCCTATAAATCCAGGCTTATAGGACTTAAATCTGTGCTGGACCACTTCCCCCTTCCCCAATAAAGAAACTAAATTAGAAGTTTCTGTACAGACTCTCTACTCTTCCCTTATCTTCCCTTATTCCCTCTATCCCTTACCCATTTCTGTAGCTGTAGTGCTTGTTGTGCTCTGTAACTGTGAGTGATCATGTGGTTGTGGGTCACGTCTGTGGTACTGTTTGTGTGACCCTAGAAGCGAGTTCTGTTACTCCAGGTGAATAGAGAGCCCAAGATAGCATTTCATCAAAGTCTAGACTGTAAAGCACTTTATCTTAGTAGTGCTTCATATTTAGAGTTAATAAAATACTAGAAGATGGGTAAGAATAAAGAGCTGCTGCTTCTGCTTTTTCCAAGTATTAAATTCCTTCCAGATGGCTTGTCCTGCTGCCTGTAATATTCTTGCTTGGTTCTGCTAGTAAGTGAACTTGGAGCTTTAAAACTTAGCTCCCTCATATCCCCATTTTAGGCTACAGGAAACTTCATTCTCTGTCCCTTCATTTCAATGGTGTTTTGGGGTTTTTATAAATTTAACAAATTGCTATCTTTTTCTAACATTCTGAAAAGAAAGTAATGTCAATGCCAACTTCATCTGCTTTCTAGGCAAACAGCAGTTACAGCTTGTATTCAAATGAAGTGAGTCTAGGACTTAGGTCACTAGACAGACACTTGCTCTTTGTACAGCTAAAAAGTTTTTCACATCTGAGATCTAGTGGTCTTAATTAACCACCAGCAAAAAATATTATTACAATTTGTGCCATTATGGAGCCAGAGTTGCCTTTGGGACATAGCAGTATTATTGCATGTCTGGGACAATGCAGGCACAGGGATCTTTGATTTCAGATAATCCTACAAGTGGACCACTGTGATTAATTTAATTTAATTTTTTTTTTCTTCCTCCCCCCAAGATGGAAGAAATGTATAAAAAAGCCCATGCTGCTATACGGGATAATCCAGTCCATGAAAAGAAACCCAAGCGAGAAGTCAAGAAAAAGAGGTAAAATTCTCCTTTTTAACATCTGTGTGACTTGGCTGTTGGCAATATCTCAGTTTAGTAAAACAGGTAGTGCAGTTGTGTCACTAGTCACGAGTTCTGGACCAGATTAAGATACAAGCAGTTCTGAATAACTTCGGAGTTAACCTTAGCAGTAGAAATATGAAATTCAAGAGTTCTTAACTATTTAAAAAAGCAAATGCTTGTGGCTTGAGTAGCTGGAACAGGGTGTATCTTCAGGTCCCAGTGTTTTCAATGGGAAAGCTGCTTCTCTTCAGCTGAGAGCTCACTGACTATTTTGTCAGTACCAAACTGTTTTGATTTTTAAGAGTATGGGAGAAAAGAAATCAATGCATGGCTATTGCATTGGGCTTGATAATGTCTGTACTTAAGTCCCAGAGAGTACAGTTTCCCTCTAGAGAAATTAAAACTGTCCAGTCATGCTTTCTGTGGTGCCCTAACTACAGCCTTAGATCATTATGAGGAAATAAAGCTTGTTACAGAAGTGGGAATATATTCTCCACTGCACTCTTAATCACAGTTGTGATGCACTGCTACTTTTTTTGCTTTGGATCTACTGCACGCTGTGCTTCCATTGCAGATGGAACTGTCCCAAGATGTCTCTCGCCCAGAAGAAAGACCGTGTTGCTCAGAAGAAGGCCAGCTTCCTCAGGGCCCAGGAGCGCAGAACTGAGAGTTAAGACAACTTCCACAGTTTTCTGTGAAGCTTTCCAAAAAGCAGCAATAAATTTATTGAGGAAGCAACTGTGTAAGACCAGCTTATTTATATAGTTTATAAAAATAGAGAATATTTTTATGATCTAGATATTCTGTACCTGAAAGGGTTTTTTTCTCCCCTCTCAAAGTACTGTGTGAATTGAGTTTTCACAGAGAAGAGAGGTGACACACTTCAAAGACCAAGGCTGCTGCATCAGAATTGCTTCTATAAGACGGAGAAGGAAGCCAGTGCGATTAATTTTTGGCATGGTTAGTATCAAGGACTAAATATAAGAGCTTGCTGCTTCTAACTAGAAAAAGATTTAAATTTTTTTTAAAGGCTGTACCTTCACAATTCTTTCAGCATACTTCATGTTTGGGAGGAGTCTGGATGTAGCTTAGGAGAAAAACAAGAGTAGTCACAGAAGGTTCTAAAGCCTCTGCCCAAAGGGAATCTTAGGCTTTCAGGCATTTACCACCTCCAAGGTTTGGCTGCTACTGAAACAGGTACTGTCTTGAGCTGAATACTTCACATTATTTAGTTGAGAAGAGAATTCACTTTAAGTTGCATGTACAGGGGTAGGTACAGAGGCCTTGTTAAGGCAACGTGAGTGAGACTCCCTGGCAGTTACACACCAGAGCCTTTCCCCTTGACTCACCAGACACCCCCACAGCCAGACCACGTTCCCTTCCCGTTCACCCCTGGGGCTTCTTTAGCAGAACCCACAACATCCCCTTCCACAAGGCAGTTTATTCCTCATGCAGGAACAACTCCCCTGGGCTTTTATACCCTCGCACTCCCCCCCTCCCTGTGATGCCAGTCTCCATGTCCTCAGTCTTCTCCAGCCTCCTCTCCATGTCCATCCACCTCAGCAATCACCAGCTTTCATCTCCTTATCCTAAGGGGCGGCTTCCCACCCAGAGCCCAGTCTGTTTCCCTCTGCAGCTTGCAGGCTGAGCCACCTGGTCCTTTGCCTCCTCCCTCTCAGTTTCATAGGCACTTCTGTGTGCCAACTGGTTTCCCATTAGAGAAATGGTTTGCACAGTTTAAACACCAGTCAAGTAGGCTAAATGGAGGAAGGTTTTGCTCTGACATACTGGTAAGTTGGTGTAAATACTGCTATTGAAAAAAAAGAGGCCTGTGATTTATTGTAAACAAAAGTGTATTTTTTTTTCCAATGAAGTCATAAACTTGATGCCACAGTAATAAAAATGAAGATTCTGTACAACAAACCGCACTATTAAACATATTCTCTGGTGGTTAAGATACCCAATGGTGCTGGGTATTTTAAGTAATCTGCCCAAATAGCAGTCACTGTCATATTTTTTTCACCAAGAACATGACCACTTTACACTTTTAGTGCATTGCTGGTTACAAATACTTAGTTCATAGTTGGAGCACATTAGCAAGTTCAAGACAATAATTATTATGAACACAGTATTAAACTAAAAGGCTGATGTTCACAAAACAATCTTAACCCAAGCTGCACATTATTACATCTGGTATTAGAGAAATTACTTTATTGTGGTCCTGTGCTGGTGTCATCATTCTAGGAATGCATTTGAGACAGGATACCTAGAGCAGTTAACCTTTCAAATACTTAAAGCTTGTTCTTACCTCTGCTGAAAATGAATTAATGGGCCAGGATTCAGAAGTATACAGATAACTGCCTTTAAAATCATGAGGATTGAACAACTTTTTGCCTGAAGCATTTATAAATTAAACATTCAACAGATAAGTATTTGAGCATGTGTCCAGGTGTATTATGGACATCCAGTTCTGAATATTTACAAACACAGATGTAAGTCTGAAAGACAGAAGGGTGCAGATTAAAGGTGCTAGAGTGGTCATGCTTTGTGGAGTGCCAGCATCAGGGGATGTTTATTTACTCATGACTTGAGTCTTAACAGTGACTCATAGATGCTGCTAAGAAAAAAAAAAAAGAATAGTAACACTGCAGCTCACTTAGTAACAGCTAGAAATGAGCTGGAAAATATAGGCTCCCATTTGAGCAATATTGCACAATCCTGAACAATCCAGCTTCTATCTTAAAATTCAGGTCTAGCTCTTGCTTATATATTTCCTGCAGTAGTTAAGAATGAAGTACAGGTCTGTAGCTAAATGTGGAGGGACAGTAAAGAGGCAAGATTATCCACAACTATTAATTGTTTCTCATGTCATACAGCAGGTTCCTAAACTACACAAACTTCCTTTTTAACTGCTTGGACATGTCTGCTATTCAGTATTTTTAAAAATTAACTTCAGTTTTCATACTATAGCTCATTCCACAAAGTCCTTGCTTTTCACTATTTGCTACAGCTTAATTTGGGTTAAAGGTTTCCACTGAAGTTTTTGAAACATGTGCTGGTATTGCTGCTAAACCAGATAGATGACTTTAAGAAATAATATTCTAAAATTCTTGGCTCCCACAGGGCTCGCTGTACAATGACTTAATTAAAAATGTTGAACTACTTAAACATTCAAGACGTAAGCATGAGGTAACAATCTGTAAACAGAATCTGATTTGTCTCATATTACAACTTAACCATTCTAGAATAAAATTCTAATTTTCCACAGTTAAAAATTATTTAATGTGCAAATTCTGCCATGCCAAGGTATTAGTAAACTTCAATCTCACAGTTCAGTTTATTCATAACAGCAGCTTGGACTTGGACACATTACTTGCAGTAGTGGTGATTCTTCATGAAACTACTTAGGAAAAAATCCTCTGCAGGTGTTTCACAAGTGAGCAATGTTTTTCACAGAAATGGAAGATGTTCTCTTAGCTGATGTGGTGGCACAGTGAACACTTTCATCCTGTTCAAGATCTGACAAAGTGCACACAACAGTCAAGCATGCAGAGTTCTTGTTTCCATAACACATCACTGAACACCAGAAGGACTTCTGGCCTCTGCCTTACAATTCAGTGGCATGTTTGTTTTCTGAGAAGCCCTGTCTTGAGTTACTGACTGAAGGGCAGGTGTGAAAGAACCATTAATAAAATCTGAGTAAAGAAGTATCTTTTTAAAAAGGTGCAGATTTGTTTTTATCAAATGTCTTAGGCCACCTCTAGTGGCAGGCATCAGTATTCTCTTCTGCTGGTGGAGAAGCTACGAATCATTTGTATGAGAAATTTTCTTCCACAGTAAAGTCTTTAAGTTATTGAGTATTAAAGAATGCTCCATTTCCATCTGATTTGCCGTGACTTTAAGGGCAATGCACAAGTACAGTTGTTTCTCTAGCTCTTCATGGATATCAGAAGGAGCACCACGAAGCAGATAGTCTTTAAGGAGCTGACAAGCTTTTGCTAAGTTTGGCTGAATTACTTCAGTGGTACATCTCATTTTGCTTTGGTCACACAGTGTTCTACAGTCTGTACCATAAATACAGTCCAAATCTGAGTCACACTGACGATCTTTAATTATTTCCTTTAAATTAATTTCTGGCACTATTTTTCTCATGTCCATCATTTTCAAATCATATTTATCATTATATCCCAAGTTTTTGGCACTTGTATCACACATAAGAAAGTTTCCATAAGGTCCGTGGAAAATATCTTCCACAAATTCCAAAAGCCCTATAGCTATTTTTGCCTTTCTTGGCCACGATGGAGTGAACCACTGGTCCATGCTTCTTCTGAAGCCAGAGGGAATGAGAAGTTCTATAATCCATGGAAGGCTGATTCCATAGAGGGAGGTATATTCAACTCTTTCAGTCACATAGAGATCCCCACAAAAACCCATCAGCTTGGGAGTATGCTCTTTATCCTGCAAGATCACCATTAACAGGAACTCTTCGAGCTGCAGGAGTGCCCATGCAGATTTTGCCTCTGGCAAAGAGACTCTTCCGTCTTTGTTTCCGTCAGCAAAAGACAGGATGAGATTAACCAGTTCTGAAAGATTGCCTTGTTCACCCAGTTTTGCCTAAAAGCAACAAACAAAAAAAGATTAAGTATGACTTCATTAACTACTCCCAATCCATCTGTCACTCTACCTCCTGTTACTATCCTATGAATAATACAAATAACTGGGTATGTTCTGGTTTTCATTGGTCATGGATGTAACAGGACCTGCCATCAGGTGCCTGCAGAGGGTCCTTTTTGTTCTGTTTTCATAGGCACCGAGCATACAATCCTCTGAAAGTACTACCTTTCTTTGCACTTCAAAATGCAAATATTAAAATTCAGTCATTGTTCTTGTTCAGATCAGTTTAGGAAGGTTGTACCAAGTAGCTTGTTCAATGTTGTCTAAGAAAAAGTATGCAGAATTCAAAAGTTTAGATCAGGTTTAGTTTTCAGCTGATTAGACCTTACAAATGTAGAGGAATAATGTTATCAACTGTATTTTGTCCAATTACTAAGGGTACCAAGACAAAACTGAGTACCAATTCTGTAATTATGCTGAAATGCTTGATTTTGTTGTTTGATGTAACCACCTCCATTGTAGGACTACAGAGAAAGAAGCCATTGCTGGAATCTGAACTGTTCCATTTTCAACTAGGCAGATCAACTTTTTCCAAATTTTCCTAAAAACTACCCTAACACACCTGCTGCTCACCATTGTTAGAGACAAAGCTGCTGTAGCATGACAACTGACATCAGCCTTACATCATGTTTTCTATACCAATACTAGCAAAATCTATAGATATGCAAGATGAATGCCAGCTTCCATCATTTAAAGAATAAGGAAAAACCCTGGTAATTAGTTACTTCAAGATAAGCACCTCTGGGAGAAACTATTTTTGTGCTGATTATTTTTCTAGCATACCCTTGAACAAGGTTTATACAACAGGGTATTATCTCCAGCTTCAAGAAAACAAGTCCTTCTGTCAAAATAGAATAAATAAGAATATACTTACTTTAAAAAGACCATATACCATTTCTTTGAATTTCTCAACAGTGGTTCCCCTTGTTGGTTTATCAAATAGGACTATTTCCTTCCTTGGTTCTGGGTCAGTACCAAAGTCATGTTGAGCAGCTTCTTCCATCTGGCATTTTATAACACTTTGCAGATTTCCCCAGATTCCTAAATAGATCTGTGCAGAAAAAGAGGGAGGAAGGTATAAAACACTGTAGAAGTCCATCTGATGACCACCTGTCCTCCAACCACTGCTTCAAGAGTCAAGTAGCAACAGAGATCAGAAACTGAATCCTGTGTGCAGACAGTGAATACGGCAGTGTGCACATCAGCAGCTTCAAAGACAACCCACTGCTGCAGGTACTTCAGAGACTGCTCTGCCAAACACAGACAGCTTCCCAAACAGCAGACTGGCATCACTGCCACCTTTGCATGCCTTGTTAGGGGCTGCTGCTTCTATTGGTGATGGCAGAGAAGCAGTATGCTGTACAAAGTATGCACATTCTGGCAAACTGTGGAAGGGTTCAGTATATATTATATATGTTTCCAAAATATATGTTGCATAAAATAACCTTCTACATACAGGACTAATTTATATTATTGTATACATGTGCATATTATATATATATCAATTTGTATTAGAGTATATCTTCTCTGTATATTCATACATGTATATATATATATATATATATATACACACACACACTCACACACATGCTCTGCCTGTCACAGCAAATAAAGTTTGAAATAATCTGTATTAAACAGGTTCAACTTACTTACACTAAGGTCTGTGTCAGTAAGTTCCAGATAATGACATTTCAGTGGGAAATAGTAAAACTAGGTTGGATGAGTAAAGCCTTACCTGGTTGTTGGGTTTTGTTGACAAACATTTTCCAAAATACAATGTTTCTTTAGCACAAAGACTACTACATGCTGACCCATCAATAACGCCAGTCTTGTATTTATCACACTGAAAAAACAGGGAGAAAAATATTTAACAAATTGCCTAAGAAAGGAGGCAACAACTCTATCTCTTCCAACACCCGAGTCTTGAAAGAAAAACCTAAGAAACAAATTAATAACCCTATGCCAAAATAATGTTAAGAAACACAACTGGTTTTATCTGTAACTGAAGTTGTAATCTTACTTCATCATGATGGAATAACAGAATTTGATTAAATCACATGGCATTGACTGAAATAGTCAAAACACTTCAGAAAGCTATACTAAATACACTTACTATTATTTTCCTGCAGTCATGTCCTCTGCACAGTTCTGTGTAGGTGGAGTACTGGACATACATAATCCAGCTGCCAACAAACACCACCAGCCAGGAGATGAAGAGATACTTGATCCGCACGTGCGACAGACGGACCTAGAGCACACAGAGAGAAAATACTGCTTGGAATTCACTGAGCAGCACTAAACATCATTTACTGTTTCAGCTTTAAGGAATTCGACTTCCACAGTGATAAAACAAGCAGACTGCATTAGATGGAACATTTGCTTCTTTCAGTGACCAAAATTGACAGGGGAGGTAAGTGGAAGGAAAATTGGGATATAAATAAATAGAAAAAAAGGTGTCAGACCCTCCCAGGGCAAGTCAGACTTCAGGAAATTAATTTGATCAAAATTATAAACTCCCAGAACTCAATTAAGTGCATTTTTCTCTAAGACCAGTTACCTATGTTCCACTCATGGTAAATCAAATCCTACAGACCAGGAATTTAGTCAAAAAAGAATCAGTGTTAATGTGTAAATATGTAAGGTAGAGATACAATGAGCAGGGTGGATATCAGGGTCAGGTTTCATGTGCTGAAGTCTTCCACTCCTTCCTTGAAATGACACCATTAATTATGCAAATAAAATTCTTCTGTACTAGCCTCACCTTCACCTTCCCACAACTGCATGCATGACTTTCCTGTTGTTTCTGTGGCCTCATATACAGAGTTTTCACAGGGGAAGAAGCAAAAACTATTTATAAATGAAGAACTGAGGGAGAGCTAAGTGTCTCACAAAGTAGGAGGGATGTTTTGATCTTTCCCTTCTATTTTTTTCTCCTCCTCAGAGTAAGGTGTGCTAACAGGTTGATTTTCATACTCACATCAGGATCAGAAACTAATTGGAAGATCAGGATCCAGCTTTAGCAGCAGGATATAAGGCAAGTGCATGAGAGCAGCTATATTTGGTCAGTAAAAGATCCATTTCTATCAGTATCTTGATCTTCAGCAATAGCTGTAAAAGATACTATTGAAGACTGATTATATATACCAAGTGTGCTCCCAGTTTCCTCTAGAACTTGCTAAGCCAGATGTGATATTCTATATTTAGTAAATCTCAAATCATTTATCTTTCACTAATTACCCAGATTCCCTTAAAAATCCATATAAGCTTTTAGCATGCACAACAAACTTTAGCAATTAATTCACAGGTCTACTTTCCACTACCAAGGTCAGGGACTGGACTTTATTTTGCTGAAGTCTGATTCCTATTAGCTTTGTTTGAGATCCCCTAGTTCTTCTATTGGAAGAGAAAGGTGAACAATCTCTGTCCACTCTGTCCCCATCTGACATGATTTTCCAGGCCTCCATAACACACCTCCCTGTGATGTCATCTCTTTCCCAAATGGACAGGTCCTAACTTGACTGTTCATCACAGAGAAATTATTCCACGTGCTTGGAAAAGGTTCCAAGAAAGGCAGTAATAATGAGCAGTTTTGCCATCACATACACACACAGAGCAGAAGCAGATGCAAATAAGCAAAATTTTTTTTAACCAGAAAGACTGCAGTAATTTATTCGTATTTATTAAAATATAACAAACACCCAGCATGCATTATACCCTTTCTCTTGGAAACAAAAGATCCAGAAAAAGTCAGTTTCAAAAGACACAAAGGTGATTCCAATCCATAAAGCTGTGGTCCTGCCACATACCTCGGCTGTGCATCCCTATTCCTTCACGCCTTCACACACACTCACTTGACAATCTTAAAACTACTTGGTTAAAAAAAGAGAGCTACAATTACAGTGATTTTTTTTTCTTTTTTTTTTAGAGACAGGTTTTATAGTTTTGGGGTTTTTTAAAGCTATTTCTAATAACCTTGTTATGTAGCAGAACATGAAGCACAGAAAACTACTGGTAAAATCTAGGGAAGACCAACAGAAATAAAACTGACAATATTAGGAAAAGCTGTTTCATGTATAAAAACTGCTTGGGAACCAAAGCTTCTGGGACAGTAAGCCCTCTTCTTTCCTCGGTGTTTCTTGCTGAATCTTTCCATGGATCTTTATAATATACTTTAAACCAAAGTGCTGTTTAATGAAATTTTTTATTATTGTGTACCTTTAGTATAACCTCAGAGATCAGGAGCGACCTGCAGGCCTCAGGAGCACTGCAGAGTATTGACCATCCTCACAGTATGGATACTGTATATATTGTTCTCCTCCTTAGGTAGAAAGAGAATGTGCTTGAGACCAAAAATCCTCCCCAAATGCCATCTGACTACATCATGTATTTGGCAGGAAGTTCCAGAGATGCTAGATTTATTTTGAGCTCAGCACTGTGCCAATGGAGTCGTGCAGCTTTTGACTTGCACAAGCTGCCCAGCCCGTTCAGAGCATGGACAACAGCATCCCCCTGCTTACAGACAACCAAAGTTCCACTCTCTGGTTCAAAGGGAATTACTTTTCTAATGAGGACTTCCTCATCATGTTCAACAAAAGACCTGATGAGTGTTTGATTTCTTCCCATACATTCCCCTCCCAAGTTTTCATTTTCTCCCCAGAATGGGTCTGTGAGCACAGACACACTTGGCTCACTTCACTGGCACATGCACACGCTGTCCTAATGCAGGGCAGGGCTTTACTGAGCTGCTTGGGTCACACGGGTGATGCACACAAGGACCTCCATCAACTGTGCAGATCACTGGAACATGTTTCTGAGAAAGAATTCCCAGACAGCATTTAGGGAACAACATATGTAGATGGACTCCATTTGAAACTGTGACAAACTGACAGGAAACTTGTCATAAGAACATTTTTAGGGCAAGAGAATATCTGAGAGTTCCAAAAATTATCAAAAAAAGGAAGAAAGTGTTCAAAACAAGGAAACAGTTTCTTTTTTCAACTCTACCATCAAGACTTAAATACGAGCCAGGGAATGCAAGAATGAGGGAAGCACTTGCAATGCTTGATGTTTCAGATTCAGCTTCTTCCATCACTTGTATATTCTGCTAAGTCATGTGCACTGAATAATAATTAGACATTCATCCCCTGAAATAGAACTGGAAAACCACTTCTGGCAAAACTCAAGCCTGGATTCACTCCAAAGCATATGGAGAGTAGTGAATCAACATGCAACATAACTTGACAGATTTTTGGTGAGTATACTTTTTATTTAAAGCAGTTTTATGGTTAAAGAGTATGAAAGTGTTTCTTTGTTAGTACAGAGAGCTTAATTCTGGAAAGTATTACACATAACCATAGTGTAGTAATCTTCTCCAAATCAGAGTTGCTCACTCCATTTGTCTTACATGCTTGCAATAGAAAAGGACAGATGAAAAAAAAAAAAAAGTAGGCCAATCATGTTAGCAATTCTGTTTTGTTCTCTGTTCAGGTTGATTTGTCTATCACAAGGAGGCATTTCAGGTAGGCTGACATGATGTCTGAGAGCATTAGCCCACACTGTTTTGGATGCCATGAACAGGACACATTCCCATCTTTAAAAGCAGACAGTGCATGCTTATGATTATGCCCGTGTCTTGAATTATTTTGTATCCTGAGTAACCAAAGTGAGGGAGCAGAGCTGAGGTATGTTTTGAAGTAAAATAATGCCCAAGATAGAAAATGGGACATCTCTCCTTAAATATTAAACAAAGCAGAAGGGATTAAAATCTTAGAGCAAAGAGATTATCTAGGACATTTCTGCTATGTGGGCCTTTAAATTTGCTTATTCTTTGTCCCTTAAAAGACAGTCTCTGGTACATTACTGAAGTCCATGAGGCCCCTTTAAAGAGTCTGTAAACTTGGTCCAGAATCTCTAAAGTCAAACTTCCACACATGCAAGTGCTCTTTACACGATTGTCATAAGCAATCCTGCTGGTTAGTTCTCAGCCTCACAATACAATTGGTAACCACAGCTATCTGAAAGAATTTCAGGGCACTGTCCCTTAAATTTGGGACACTAAGTCTCCTTGTCAAACAAAATCCCAGTGTTAATCACCCAACTGTAAAATCCTATAAATACAATTAAACTATTTTTGTGGTCTTTAGTGGTGTTTAAAAGTTTGTCAGGTTTTAGGGTATTTTTGTTGTTTTGTTTACTATTATTACGATTCTTCATAGTGACAGGACTTTAACATTTACTCAGGGAGGCCCTAACATTAATTTTGGGGCTAAGCTAAAATGGCTAAGAGTGTGCCCAGCCCCTTTTACATGAGCTGACACATGGCAGGACATCTTTTTTAGGCTCAAAGATCATCAACTGATTACCTATGGGGCTTGCATTCTGCACAAAAGCTAAAGCGTGCTTAAAGCAAGAATATAGAATATCTGTTGCAACCCAGCTCATAACATCCTGCTCCCATTAGGGCAGAAAAGCTGGAACAAGTATTAAGTTCTGTCTCACAGAACCTGATGTTCTGGCAATTCATTTCACAACATAATGTTCAAGAAGTCTGGAGTACCAGCCAGCAAAAGCTGGAATCCACTCAGTGATAACCTTCCACTGCACAAACATCTCCCCCGCAGTGCTACTTGAAATGCTACATAGAAACTGCACAAGTCTTTCCACCTTGCTCATAGCCCTCAGGGAGTTAAGTCTACCACTTAGAGAGCATTGGCTTCTTTGGAGACAAATCTCAATAAAGCACTCAGCAATTAGTGCAGTTAAATGATGACTACATTTGTCATGTACCAACAGTAACACACAGTGACAAGAAAAGTCAATATATTGATAGTTGCTGCCATTCTACGGATGCATCAAATATCAACATACATTCACTAACAGAAAAACATGTTTATGTTCACAAAGCCAGTATTAGATCTCCTAAAATAAGTCCATAGAATATGCAAAATCAGCTCTTAGTATAAGAAAGCACAATCTGATTTGTTTTTAATCTCCAATAGAAACATTTAACTTCTCTAGCTTTTCTAATAAACAATTTTGCGGTCTTGTTTCTTAGCAGATTTCAAAATAAAATATTTTGGTTGGAAGGCCATAAATTAAATTTTGAGAAGAAGAGTAGAGAAGAATGTTACCAGATATCACCATATGATGATAAGAAGGAAACTATCCAGGCAAAGGAAGAAAACAGTTTGAAGACTGCTAATTTGGAAGGTAGCGTATAGATTATGAATTCATTTTTATTTGTATTGAAGGCTTTATGCCATGGGAATCCAAATATTGTAGAAGTGTCTACTTCAGTAAATAGATCTGGAGTATTCTTTTTTGGTTTAAAACCCAAGTGATATGGACCCAGAGTTGCAGATACATACCATGAAACAAATACTAAAGAGGGTAGAATTATATCTGCATGTTTCTCATTAATCATAACACCCCACTGCAGGTAACTCCAGAAAGAGAACAAGATTTCTCCTCATCTGGAAAAGTTCCAGATGAGGAAAAATTTAAACATTCAAGATTTTGAAATGCACCAATATGAAGTTTAAAATTTTTTAATCCATTGATCACTAAGCAAGCATATCAACAGATGACAAACACGTAAGCAGCACATATAAGAAAAGTAAACATTATTTATCTCCTCCAACTCAATAAATGCTCACCATAGTTACAATCTAGTTAAAATACAATCCAGCTGATAAGGGGAAACCCGGTGGATAAACCATCAAGCTACCACAACATCATGACTGACTAACATTTCACCGCAGAACTTCCTACGACACAACGGCCGCATTATTTCCAACAAAAACATCCTTGGTCAGTTAACTGAAGTAATGCAAACATGTACCTGCATAGAGAAATACAAAAGTGTGTCTCCGAACATATAAGGAAATGCATGGAGCAGCAAAGTACCCGACATTAATTTTATAGAAGACACGCAGAAAAGGGCATGAGTTACTCCTGCGAGCTGCTGACAGGATGGATGCCTGCAGCGATGGGTGTAAAGCAGGGGCGCGGAGCACAGCACGGGGCTCCGGGGCCGCGCGGTGCCGCAGGTGTCGCTGCCCCGCTGGCCGTGCCGTGAGCCCGGGGAG
>WEIU01013743.1:206958-223688 GCA_013389925.1 Aegithalos caudatus
GGCGAGGCGAGCCCCGCCCGCCCCGAGCCCCTGGGGCTGTCCCAGTCCCGCTTCCCGCTCCAGGGCCGTCCGAGCCCGTGCAGCCAACAGCCGCCCCCGAGTTCCCCTCGTGTCTGCCAAAAAAGTGCTCGGGGCGCTGTCTGGGGACAATTAAGGAGAAGTCAGTTGATAAATAACGCGTGCCGTTGATTGCGAACAGGCTCCTGTCATTACTGGGCAGGGTATTAAAAACAGATGCAGGTTCCTTAAAGTCTTAAAAAAAACCCAACAACCAACCCCCATCTCCCCCCGACACACACACAAAACCCCAAAAGGGAATAGTTCCTCCAAAATAAGGAAGGAGCATTTGCCTGGACCCATATTAACACAGATGAGCAAATTTTTAACCGTGAGGTTGGTGAGAACAACTTGCATATGTTGCCAGAGAAGCTGTGGATGTCTCAGTTGAAGGCCGGGTTGGACAAGGCTTCGAGCAACCTAGTCTATTGGGAGGTGTCCCTGCCCATGGCAGGAGGGTTGGAATAAGATGATCTTGAAGGTTCCTTCTAACACCAGCCATTCTGTAATTCTACATTAGTGCCATAAAGTGGGGAAAAGTTACCTATTCTTCACCAGAGGCCCTCTCAGCCCTCCCTGCCTTGTAGGAAGCCCCAGTCCAATTGAAATTTGTGGGGAAACTATTAAGTTCAAGTAAAGTTGTCTTTTCTTATGCAAGGTTTGGGTTTTGTCCTGTCTTCTTGTGTTTATGACTTGCTTGTGACTTCTCTTAATGCAGTGTGTTAGCAGAGTCAAAGCCAGAAGCTGGGAGTCTCCAGTCCTAATGCCTTTTGTCTATGAAACTTCAGGCACAAAGATTATGCCAAGGTGTTGGGATAAAAATGAGACAAACATAGCATGTTCTGGCTTTGGGTGCTCAGTGCACTTACCAAAGAACACTGCTTTGATGAAAAGATGAGTCACAAAATACTACTCTAAAGATAAGCTGCTACTCTTTGGCAGAACTTACTCTTAAGGAAAGATGTATGTGTGGAAACCAAATGTTAGGAGCTCACAAAAAATGTAGAGATCTGTGCTTGAAGATTCAAGAACAGTCTGTGACTGTTTTTTGAATAACATAATCACTGCCAGAGTCACCCTGAAGTACAAATCTGAAAATTAATTAGTAAGATTTGGCACTCCTGTAAAAGCAATCCTGGCTCTAGTAACAGCCAATGATTCTCACAGGGTTTTCTTCTCTTCCCATTCAGCAGGCCCAGATGGCTGTGCTTTCTGCATCACCTCCTTCTACAGTTCACTGGTTTGCACAAGTTTAGCTGGGTTATGGGCATGCAACAGAACAGCAACACAAGAGGAGGCCACAGAGCAAAACATTTTAACATTTTGCTGAATAATCTCAAGCCATTACTTCATCCAGTGCTCTATGCCAACCCTTGGAATGACAGGCTGGGAGTAATTGTGAAATGTCGCTGTCCCATATGGCTGGCAAGGATCTAAATGTTTCATTCCTATTACATCTAGATCCAAACATTTCCTGGCATATGTTCATTAGGGGATATATTTTTCACTTAGTACATGAGATCTTCATCATCTGTGAGAGCAGGTGCTTTATTCCGGCACTGAAATGTTTAGTCCTTCTTCAAGTACTCTTTGTGCCCAGGCTTTGCTAAATGCTAAACAATAAAGCCATTTCAGCCTTTTTCAGTCACCTGTTAAATTCCCAGTTATGCCTCAGTAGAGGCAACTCCCATGAAAAGCTAGGCCACGTGAGACAGAACAGTAACAGGAATCATGTAACCACTGACTTGGTATTCACAGGATGTGGACACCCAAGGGAATATTCTGAAGACTGGGGGCAGATGCAGAAAAACAAAGGTAGAACATAAGTCATATTGCTGTATTATTTACTGTACAGCCTTTCCATTCACACGCTTTCATTCTGCAGTTTGCACATCAGCCATTTCTGTAGGCCCACACCAAAGCTTTGGTATATCTTAATGTCCAAGCACTAGAAGTTATGCTGATTTATTGCTACCTAATAATTCTTAAGTTTCCTACCCAGCTATAACAACACTACACGTTGTTATTCTAGTGATGCAGGGCTTTTGTATAAGATAGAAATCGACTGCTTGTCGATTGTACAATGCAGTGTTTGTCACTCACAATGTCAAAAGGTAAATGTGGTTTTATAATATCTTCTTACATTCACCTGCAGTCCCATGACAATCTGGAGATTATTACATATTAAGCATAAGTCAGAAAAACCAAAAAACAATTGCAAAGAAGCATCCAGGATCCTGGACATATAAGGAAAGAATATATGAGAGAAATGAAAATACTGAAAATCTGCAGAGAAGAATCTGAATTCTTCAAGATAGTCAGTGTAATGTGCACCTTTAAAATATAATAAATAATTTTATCAAATTTCTTTTGAAGGCAAGTGTCTAACTTGAGAAAGTAATACAGGTTTTAACATCACATGAAAGCTTTATTAACTTATTGCAGTGGTGCTGGACTTGCTTGTTTCAGTTATTTGAAGCTGCTGCACCCACATACTGATTTAACTCAAATGCTGTCTTAAGAGACTCTGTGGGAAATCCTCAGGGTTCACCCACTCTCCCCACCACCATATTATATGCAGGGAGCCTCTGGCTAATGTTAATTATCACAAGACTTCTCTTTTTCACAGCAGCTTTACCAACTCCCAATCTGCCTAGCATAGCTTCCTAGATTAATGCTCTTTTTCTCTGGACATGACTAGGAAATATTCTATGATCCTGAGCAGCTACTGCAGTCTTAAAGTATTACAGCACCAGTAGAATGCAATGCCCTAGCATTTGCCATTGCCCAGGTTTGTAGCTAAATTTAGGAAGTGTATTTACACAATATATAATGTACTAATAATTTAAAATAAAATTACCCGCATTTCCTAAAATAAAGTCTAGAAAAATATAGAGGTTTCTCTCTTTTTGTGCTACTCAGCTATCTACTTGCTCACATATCTGTCTAGAAGTCTATTTTTATGCAAAATCCTAGAGAATCTACTTTCTTAGGCCTGTCTTTGTGGATGAAAATGAAGATCTGGGAACCATCTAACCTTTATACCTGAACTTTGGCTCATGTTCCCTTCAGAGAGAGATACTGTTTCCTCCTCCTTTGCAAATTTCTGTGAACCCTGACTTAATCAGTATGTTAGCTTTAATTTTATCCTAATAGATTATTTCCTATTATTTCCTATCTTATAAGTGCTGGTGCTTCTACTGCATGAATAGGTGGAGCCATCTCTAACCCAGAAAGCAGACACAGCCTATTAAGGATTCCCTTGTGGTTAACTTGGTATAAACAAATCATTAATCTATTTGAGGAAACGGACTCTTCCAGCCAACAGGTTTCATTTCTAAGGCTCTATTTACATGGTCACTTTAATCTCACATAAATCCACCCTGCTGCTGAAACAGATGGTGTCACCTTCTCTTGCTGCTGGTGCCTACCTTCTCCCTTGGGTTGGCACGAACATTTCTGTTGTTGTATGAAGGACTAGATCAATGATCTGAACTAAAAACTAATCTTGAATCTTTTTTCCTCTGAGATAGGTTAGGGGCACTCCAATTCCTTTCTTCAGTGGCTCGGACTTGTGTGGGAGCAAAAGGGCTGTTTGTAACCACCGAAACCTTTTTCTTATTTAAATACATATCCTTGTAAAAGACCCCGTTTTACCGTCAGATAAATGATATAAATGTGTGTGACTCATTTGTAGCCTTGCTTTGAGAGACACAATGTTTACTCTTTTATTCTGGTATATTTTTTAAAATTCAAAATGTACTAAAAAAATTACAGTAAGTAGGTTTTAATAACATAACATTTCTAGAGTAAATAGGTCTTCAAAAGTCCAGAATAGAAAGATTTACATGTTACAGTCCTGTAATTGGAGGACTAAGAAAACTCCAGAAATTTTTTGCTCAGAAGAAGATTCGAAGGAGTCAATTGTAAGCAAATGCTAAACAACAGTTTGCATTTATGTTTGCATTTTTTCAAAGTCTACAAAGACAACACAGTACAGATTCAATCAACCAATCAAATTAGCTTTCCTTTGTACATATTTGTGCTTTCAAGTCTACTTCCTCTATTAATTGCTGGAGTTGTGAGGTTCAAGAGTTTTACCCAAGATTAATTGAGGTTATATGTTAAAATGCATGGTCAGAGTACACTTGCTAGCATTAATCTGTTTCTGGTTTGGAAAGCGTTTTATGATTTTCAGATAACTTATTTTCAACATGGCTATTTTACTTAATTATCCAGGCTGTTTCCTTCTTTCAATTAGAGGCAAAATAAAGTCATAATCCACTCTGAACTTCTGTTTGCACTTTTACTTGAAGTAAAAGACTTCTTTGTTCTATTATTTTATGCTTGTGGTAGTCATCTGTTAAAAACCACAAACCTTTATATAATAGAAATGTTACTCTTAATTCGTATTTATGGACTTCCCAATAAGCAGCCTAGTTGGCACTTTCTTCATGCCTTCCTCCCATTTCCCAAAATTTCTCCCCCTGAATTAACACTCGCATCTTCCTGCTTAGTTTATAAGGTAGCTCAGAGAGCTAGGAAATCCAAGTCCTAGCCCACACCCTTTAAAAAAAATCTCTTAGGTTCTAAATAGTAGATTCCAGTACTGAAGCTGGTACATACTGATATGAGAAGGTCAAGTTAAGGAGATGAGCAGAATTCAATTCAGAAAGAAGTTGCTGATTTTTAACCCCTAAAGAAGTACAGTATTGGAACAAATCACCAAGCAGAGTAGTACATTTTTCAACACGTGAGAGCTCTGACCTAAGCACAAAGCAGAGAACAGCTGCAATGGTTGAATGCATTGCTACCCCCAGCTGTCCTGCCATCCCCTCTGCCCGAGGATGTTTCCACAACACAACTCTTTCAGTTCACAATTGAGCACTTTTGCTTTAATTGCCTGAGAAGTCAGTTCATGCTAAAATGCTAGACTGTGAACCTCAGCCAGTGAGGTACAGCTCTGCCCTGCCTTCTGCCAGCTGTGGTAGAGAAAAATGGGCAGAACAACTACAGATAGCAGAGCTGCTGTGTGAAGCCCTTTCCTTGTTCATCCTCTACTACTCATAGCTACTCCCATGCTGTTCTCTCACTTCTGCCATGCAGCTCTTTGTGTAGCTGAATGGTGAACTCTCTGCTGAACTCAAATTAAAAATAACACAGCAAAAGAAAAAAGCCATAGCAGTACTCCATTCTGATTCTGCATGCCACTGCAGAGTGCCATATTCAGAAAGGCAGGAATAGCTTGACATTTGGAAGAAGTGGCAGAAACAGGAACTACTTAAAATGGGATACGATGAAAAACACTTCAAGTCTGCCCTAAAACTGATGTTTCCTTATAATACATACTCCAGCCCAGTGATTTGTTGGGCAGAATGAATGAAACATTGTGTTATGTAGGAATTTGAACTGCTAATCATTGTGTCAGGCCTTAAATCATACACAAGTAAATCTGCTTCAGTTCACAGGCTTTAATGAAGCTGGAAATCTGGTCCCATAAGCAAGAATTTGTACAGTGCAGTCGCATGCCTTATCAGTCTTCATGATATTGATAAAAATTAATCAAAACTCTGTCTTACTTTTTTTGGCTACATTCAAAACCTCTATACATGAAATCCAGAAATGTTTAACTGAATTGTTAGAGGATTCTGACAGCACACTCAAAAAAGCAGTAATGATTAGAAGAAATCTCTAGGAAAGAAGTATGTCCTTTTAGGAAACCTCTAATTGTAAGGTCTATCGATTTTTTAGGTGAAAAAAAATTTTAATATATCTTTAGTAGCAGCTTATTGAAGTTGTTAATTTTGAGGTAATTTGTAATAGACAAACTTTCTTTAAAAGCTGATCACCACTTGTGAAGGCAGCATGTATATCACCAAAATTCCAACCACTTAATAAATATATGTACAGTTAATCTATTTGAGTATTTATCATTGGGTTTTTTTTCAGATAAAATAGTTTTCACTTCCCTTTAAACAAACAAAACAACAAACAGACAGTCAAGCATATTCCTGGCACAGATCAGATGCCTTCTTCAATCCCTGGAGTAGGCAATATATTGATTGTATATTAATTAATTCCTGGAGCCTGCTTTATGGAAAGTGCTGTGGGACTGTTGATTGAAAATGCCAGGAGGCATTACACAGTAAATTAATTATTTTAAATTTGTCAACATCTCAATTTCTACACTACTTAGCAGGAGTTCCCACTGTAAATATAATTGCTAGAATTAAGTAAAACTATTTTATTCTTAGACTGTTTTTTTTTAGAAGGAAAAATGCTTTCTTAAGCAAAGTAGGGAGCTGCTCTCACATACAAATTTTCTTACATCATTTAAAAATACCCAGGCAGAATAAATTCAATAGTCTCAAATATATTCTTTGTTCTTTTCTGTGTAATAGTACATATTTCTAAACAACAGAATTTTTAATCCATCTATACAACATAGTAAAAGAATGACGAAACAATAAATACCAGGTTATGGCATCTCTAAGGATGTTTTCTTTTCCCTAAATGAATGACAAAAGGCAATTTGGAACAGTAACAATTTAAAATACCATAAAATAAAATTGTAAAAAATAACCAAGCTTAGTCTAATGTAGTATGCAGTACCATTTTTAGCTCTATGCATCATTAAACTTCAAGGTAGGTATCACTACAGTCACAGATTGACCATGCCATACCAATATGCTAAAACAATACCTTGTCAAGTTAGGTTTATGCCTAGTTCTTACAAGGTGCTACAAGTCTGGTGTTGCAGTTCTCATTGATCAGTTTGGCTACATGCCTTTATAGCAACACTGAAGTTCACAAGAGAAGAAATTATTTTTGTACTGCCCCCTCACAGCTCATTTTATTTCTGTATCACAGACACAGCATTCCACCCCTCCACCCATCAATATTATTAAATTGGTTTTAGTTAGAGGTTATTTTTAATCTGGATTATATCTGTTATGAAATTTGCCGCACAGCTGAAAAAAATTCTTGCCTGCACTAAGGGTGTGTGGAGAGCACCCAAGAAGCAGATTGTGGTCAGAATTTACTAAAGCAGCCCAACTGCTAAAGAAAATGCATCATGGAACTGCAACTAAAGTAACCTTGTTATTTGACAATGTATCTGTAAGAATATAGGCCTTAAAGATGTATTTTAAGATTGCCCTGTGTGAATCTACATCAGAAATCATGCAATCTGATTCCTTGTCTTTTGTTTAAAAAAAAACAAAGCTGCATTTCATATATAATCAAGTGTATTAAAAATTGCTATAATGTCTAAATATATAAGAAACAAACTCTTGCAGTTAATGAAATCTTTTATTATCACAGGAAACACACTGGACACATATCTTTTGTGCTAAACTGAATATATTCGGTGTCATGGTGAACAGTGCAGCAGTTGTGCCTTCCCCGAGCTCTCCCTGTACGTAGGTTCAGCGCCCTCTTTCCAAGCACAGCTTTCAATGACACCACCATCACCCTCAGACAGAAGCTGGAGCAGATAAAGCATTGTCTTTAGATTGAGCAGGCAACCAGACCCTTTCTAGATCTTTTATATTACAGAGTAGCTGAAAAAAAGGAAACAATTCACAAACCCACATTTCCAACCAACAACACCAATTTTGGTTTGGGATTTGGGAGTATATCTGAAAAAAAAAAAAGTAGTGGGTAAGGTAAACCGAGCTGCTCTCTGAAGACACAGAGAGTGGTTGTCAGACCTTTACACCTCTGAGAAGGGTAGCTGGTCAATGCAGTCATTGTAGTTGACACAAATAGTGTAATTTCTATGAAAATGTTTCAAATTACTATAGATACTTATTTTCTGCTTTGTCTAGATACATATTAAATATTTTTTCATAGTTTAGGCTGACCTGGATGTGAGATTTGCAGAGTTTTCAGTCAACTTATTTTGTTACTTCCTCTTTATAGACCAAGAAACAGCCTTACTGTGTATTCACATCCCAGCTTTTACCTGTTTTATCCCAGCTTCTTGTTCTCATTGTGCAATTGTTCACATTAAAAAAACCCTCCTGTGCAGTACTGTTTGAACCTGGTCTGATTTACACAACTGAGGATATATGTTTATATCTAGTTTTATTTCCAATCACACTCTAACCACAAATATAATTGCCCATCAGGAATCAATGGTTACAACTTGTTTTAATTTAAAACCAGAAGAGTGATAACTATACAACATTTACATTTTTTCCCCAATCCATCTTCCCAGCTAACAAGTGAGATTCAAAGTGCATTCCAAACAGAAAAGAATTACATTTTCAATAAATTTGCTGACTTAAAAAGTTTTAAAATAAGACCTGGATTTACAGGTCTAGCAAGTAAGGGCACCCTTTTCACCACAGGCTATCCGTTGGTAATTAAATCATACCAGTAATCTGATACAGCATTAGATCTTTAGTAGCACGCTAGCACTGTCACAGGCATTTTACATCCTAGAACCTGCAGTAAATTAAAAAGTCCTTGGAGACCATCACTACTTGACCTCTTGGTCTGCTGAATTCCAAGCAAGGCAGAAAAAAAAAATCAGTTCTACTTTTAGCAACCTCCTGCACATTAGTGTACTGTCTTATCAATGCTTGCTCACATTTCCTCCTATCTTTGGCAAGTACAGCTCTAGAATTGATCCTACCTGAGAAATTTGAGACAGCTGGTGAAGTTCCTGGGAGAGAGGCAAACTGACAACAGTCTGTTGTAATTTGAAGGAGAATTAATCTATAGCAAACTGACTTCTGACTTAGATAATCCTCACACATGCTTATTAGGCTTTCCTTTTGTGCATTGTCTTTTTTAATTCGTCTCAGCTTTTTAGGGTGTTTTCATATTGACAAACCCTTTGAATGTGGTCTTTCTTATCCTGAAGTTGTCTTCACATCTGCTTATGGCAGGTCTGGGCTTTCTCTTTTGCATCTCTCATGGGGTGTAATGGGGCACAGCAAAGCCATCAATGCCCCTTTATGGCCCTGGTGCTGCCCAGCAAGGGAGGAAGTGGCCCTGGCTCCAGTCAGGCTCACACCTCTCAGCAGCACTGAATTCACAGGGCCAGCGTGCATACTTGGCAGTCCTGCTTGGCAAACTTCTGCTTTCCTGACTCAAGAAGCAGCTCATTTGTCCCATAATCAGAAATACTTCAACTGTTCACTCTGTAAGTGGCCGATGACCACAGAACATGAATTTGGTACCTGAAAGAGATGGCAGCCCATGGGATCAAACTGAAGCTCAGCTTACATTTCCCTTTTGGCTTGTTGTAGGTGTTTCATCCTGCACCTTAAACACAGGAGAAAATAAGCCTTTTCTCTCTGCATTTCCATTTTGACATGAATATTTGTATCACCTCTTCTGCTACCTCTGTTCTGTACTCCCTCATCAATAGGTACATGCTCTCACCTCCTGGGCCCCTGAAATCTGCAAGATGACCTGTCTGCAAACAAACCTATTTTTACACGTCCATATATGTGTTATATATACATATATACATTAACGTTTTTCAGCAGGAGCAGTTCATTGAGCTTCCATCTCTGCATGGCTCCTGGCACAGGGGAGAGCCAGCACGTCCCTGAGCAGAAGTGAGTGCAACCTTAGATGGCAGCAGCTGTCAGACAAGTGTGGCTGAGTCAGGTAACTGTACCCTCAGCTACAACTGCAGAGAAGAGATGGATTTAAAGCCCCTTGCTGGTGTTCTGATCCCCACTCCGTCCTTCAGCTCAGGCCTCCCCTGCCTCTGGGAGGAGTAGACTCAGGGCACTGAACAAGCAGAAAAGTGTGGAAGCACTGTTGTGGGCTTAGTTTATAGTTCTGGGGATATGGAGCAGGTCAGAGGAGCACTCATGTGGGCTCGGTGGGAGCCATGGCAGCACACTGGGAGGGAAGCAGCAGGACTGCCAGCTCTTGATGTGCTGCTTTGTAAAATTTACATTTTAACCTCACTACAAAAGCTGGCAGAGGGGACGACTGGATATTTAACTAATATTTAGAGACTCATCACAAAATAATATTGCACAAGGGAGGAAAAAAAAAAAAGCAAAGCCTGTCACAGCAGCCCCAAATCTTAGGGATGGAATCAGGACTGTGTAGATACGGATGTGCCTCAGTGCTGGTATGAAACAAGCTAAAATAGAAAATAAGAACTGATTTTGATCCTGTTTCTGTATACTTTTTTTTTAGCTGAATGCAGATAAGCAATTCTGTATTAGAACAAAATCTGGGCTTTCAGGCTGAGAGAACATGACATCAGTGTGCACTGATCAAAATATGTGTGTGATAACAGCCACTACAATTGGATTAGCTAAAACAATGACAGATTGCACCTTTTAAGTAAGCATATCAGAGTATAAAGTGTAACAATGTCATTATTTCATAAGCTTTGCAAGAATGAAGCATACAGCTAGTGACTTGGCTGGTGTGTCAGCCTGGGACCACTTACACTTCTTTCTGTGCAGCTCCCTGGGGCTGGCAGTAGAAGGGATTACTACATATCCAGCCCCCACAGCTGAATTTTCTGGGCTGCAAACAGCCCTTCAGCCCCTGCTAAATGTTAGCAGGGTCCTGTCATGCTGCACTGTTCAAAAGTGTTTTGTCTCCATCTTCATGAATAAAGAGATGCTATCAGGTAGGAAAAAAAATAGAAAAGAAAATAAGAGAAGTGAGGGATTTGCCATCTCAGTGGGACTTGGCAGACCCGCTGAAAGCTTGTTTGAAGGGCCATACCACATTCCAGGTGGTGGGAGAGCAGAAGGAATGCTGTACTAATTCTCCCTCCAGCCAGACTGATGTCCAGAACAGATTTTTCACAGCAGATGAAATGGCAATATTCTGCCATGTAACTGTGTCCTGAGGGGCCGTTAAGCATTTTTTAACTTCAGTTTAGAGTTAAGAGGTAAGTCTGCTCTGTACTGCTACAAAATTTAACCACAAAAGAGCTGGAAATTCTGCTCTAGCAGACATTTTTACAGTCCACAAAGGAGCACAGATGCTGACAGACGAAACCTTACCATAAAACAGTATGATGCTCCAGTCCTCAAGAAGTTATGATACAGCCCATCACAATGTAATATATTTGAGACTGCAATTACTTTTGCAAATCTGCAGAGCAGAGCTAAAGTGAAAGAATTAAATGCTTGCTTAAGCTTTAGCTCTGAAATGCTGACTCTGCATTTTAACTTCAGTCACTAGCTAGAGCTCCAGTAACTGCTTTCAAATCTGTGTGCAGAGAGGAGGGGAAGGAATGCATCACACTGGTGCACGACTGAATTCTCAGGAGTTTGAGAACCGGAATCTCTTTCTGGTCCAAGCAATTAACCAAAATTTCAAGCCTTGGCAGCTGTTTGTTTTCTGAAAGGAGGCAATTAAACGACCACAGCAGCAGAATGACAGTGCAGGCAGAGAGCAGAGAGTAAACCTTTCTTAAATTCCACCTCTGAATAATGAGCTCAGATATTTTATGAACTGGTCTCACAAAAAAAAAAAAAAGGAGAAAAAGATTACTTAGGACCACTCTTGCATACCCCCACAACATTCCCACTAGCTGGAATAGCAGTAAGTTGCAATTCTCCCACAGCTATTTTGTGGAGCTAAAATACTGCTACATTTGATCATAAGTCTTCAACTCAGAAAAAGAAGTATTATCAGTATAAACAGAGTAACTCATACATGAGCACTCTCAGCAAGGCCAAACCTAGTTCAAACACTTTATTTTTCTCCTTCAGACTCACTCTCTGTCTTCAGGTACAAAAAAGTGTTAGTATTACTAAGATGGATGCGAGACAAAATCTCTTACAATAAAAGCCTTTCCTGCTCTTAACTAGCATACCCAAAGATGTTGTAAACAATGTAGAAACACTGTGTCTCAAGCTCTTACTGTTTCTGTCCTTGAGTATCCCAGTCTACAATGAGGTGATTTTTTTCTGCACTGTTACACATATGAGAACTGAGGGATTGCTTCTTGTTCAGCCACTTCTGCAAACAGAATTCAGCCATGGCAGGGAATGAACTACAAAATAAGAATAATTAAGGGCTTAGAGCAGAATGATGCGAGCATTTAATAGCTTGTAAGTGCCTTGAATTATTAACTGTAGAGCACTTGAAGAACTGTCTATCCACCTACCAAAGATTACTCAGCCATACAAAATCTTGGCTCATGTTTTACAACGAATTTCAGCAAGGTTACACACCTGGCATAAAAATTTAAGTGAATGAAGCATTAAGGACCTTTTAAGCATCAGCCTGTTTGACATTTTTGCAAGCATCTGAACTGTCTGCTATTAGATGTAGAGCTAATAGGCAGAGTCGGTTGTTTTGGTTTTTTCTTAAAGTGTCCGTGGAGCTTTGAGTAATAGTGACAGAGAGAGATTTAAAGAATAATTATAACATTGATAAATGCTAATTTTTCAAAGGTAAACAACCCTCTAATGATTTTCAAGTCTAAATGTAGCTTAGTTCAAAGGCTAATAGTGATTGTGATACAAAGAGATCATATACTAACCAACACAGTAATTGCTGTTTAATACATGTATTGTATTTTTATTTAATAATAAAAATGGGACTGCAATACTCATAATATTCTATCTGCAAAAGTTATCAGTTTTAAATATTAAGAATTAAAAAAAAATTTGGTTAGGATTAGTGGGGCAAATATGTTGTTTTTCTATACATTGAATTTAACAGAAAAAAACTAGTTTTTGACTGGCTAAATTGGGTCAACAGTGACAGTGAACACATTCAACAGGGTATTTATATTTTAAGATTTATCGGGCAAGATCATGACACAAGAAGATGATGGAGTACAGGGCAGTTTTTTCAGGATTTCCTGATCCTTGAGAAGGTAAAAAAAGAAGAAATGGCGAAGTGGTTGTATTAGGAAAAACATGTGTTTGTGTGAAGACCAACATAAAGGTACCATACCACCCGTAATATTAATTAACTTTCCGCTCAATTGATGTTATGTAAGGATGAAAAATTATTTATATTCTTGCCTATCTAGAAAAATATTTAAAGATGTTTATTTTTAAATGTTTTCAGTGCTATTTTTGTATCTTTAGCATAGAGAGAATAATTACTACAATTGTTAGCTAATTGTAACACAATTAGTACAAAATTCTTCATATCTTACCCATTGCCTATTTTTTAAATTTTGAAATTGAAGATTATTTTCTGAGTTGAGCTCTAATAACTGCAGCATATGTGCATTGTCTTACTAATTAGTATGTTTATGTAAAAATTGATGTACCATATTTATCTTGATTTAAGATAGGAAGATCCCAGATGAGCTCCCTTGCTGTTTCTGTGCTTAAACAATGCAGAGAAAATGTCCTGGGATCTAATTTTCCCTCCTTGTTGAATTGTGGTCATGACAACCATCTGTACAAGGATAAGCTTCACAGTATTGTCTTGTTCAAGGGTATCATTTTGATGTTATGTTCTGTGATACAATAAGGTAATGGCAAATAATACTGTGCAGCAGTTGGTGCTCTCATTGACACATACTGCTGACTTACATTTTGGGGTTTTGTGTATTTTGGTTTGCTTGTTTAATATTAATGTGGACATTGGGGCTACTAAAGTATAAAAATAAACACTAACTTGCAGAAAATGCATTAACATTTGAGAGAAGGGCTAAGGGAAATGTCATTGTTCTGACTCTTCAAATTTATCCATCTCCACTGGGTACCAGGGAATTTACATGTTGAATATGAAATTTAGTTTTTCTCTGCTGTGCCAGCAAGGCAAGACATGATTTTTAAAATCCAACACTTTGCTTTTGCATGTCTTTATGGCAAGAGATTGCCCAACAGTATATGGACAAATATAAACAGAGGTAAAGGCAGTGCTAGGTTGTTGTTGTTATTTAGCTTCTTTCTGAAACACAGCTATTTATAAGATGATGTGGAATAAAGCTGAACATACCTATTATTAAGCAGAATACAGCAGACAATAAAAGTCTCTTTTTTCCCCCAAAACTTATACACAAGAAAGCCCTTATTGACATTGCAGGTAAGGTAATTTAATTTGGCTTTGGTCACTCTGTGCCTGAAAGTACCGACATAATATACATGGAATTGAAAACACAAGGAAAGATTGCTTAAGCTGTTTTTTGAAATATTTTTGAGATATCAGCAGAAGATAAAAAATAAAGTAATTAAAGAAAGTTCCTTCTAAAGGCATGACATACAGTCTTGTTGAACATGAACAGAAGAAATAATTGGTTATTTTACTTTCTACTAGCACTGAATACAAAACAAAGATTCCAACTCGCTCCAAATCAGACCAATCATGCACTTCTTATAGTATAGTAATGGGAATGCCAGAAAAAGTTGTTTAAACATTCTAAATTGCTAAATCCAGCAATTTTTACTATGGCTGTTGATTTTTTTGCCCCACATATGTTAGTCATTAACAAAGACCCTCCTCCTGCAAATATAGGTTTGCCAGTTAATTTTAAATAGAAAACCATTTGTAAAGGGGCATTTGGGCATTTCCAATAAGATTTCCAATCCTGTAATAATCTGGTCAGGCTGTGCAGAGGAATAATCCATGTTACACTTCCTGTGCATATTTCTTGTCCTGGAATACAAGTTACTGAACTTCAGTCACCTGTGTCTGTGCACCCTCCAGCCATTTGATTTAGCTGATGGGTAGGAGTCACACACCTGCTCTGGAATGGGGCTTCCTGTCAGCTGGAAATTCAGTGACTTGATAAATTGATCAAAAAGGATGTTATAGTATCAGTTACTAAATTAGGTTGGTGGGGGATGAGGTGTCTGTGTGGGAAGTATAGAGCTTGGAATCTTTCTAGCTACCAGGAATAGCTGAAATTAGAGGAAACAGAGTTTAGATTTTTTTTTTTTTTTTAATGTGTTTGGTATGAGTTCATATTGCACTTCTTGGATATTACAGGAGAATTACACGGAATCGAGGTTGTGGTAAAATACTCATAGTCTGCTCTTTTTAGTAATAAGGCTAAAGGTAACCAGCTTTGGGGGTAATTCTGGCCTAACTAATGCAATCCATACAATAGCAAACAAATCAATTTGTCAGATCCTCAATGTTCTTATATAATGTAGGGATTCCTAGTTTGTTTTTGAGCTGTCCTCACATAATGCTATTCCAGCAGCAATCCTAGCTTTGTGTAAAGTGGTGCTTTATTGGTAGGATGGGGCCATGCAGCTCTGCAATTCTACAATGAAGTTCTGCAAACTCCTGCTGGTAACAATATTTTAAGGACAAGGAGCATAGAGATGGCACATGTCCTCCTTGTCACAAGATTTTGTGTTGAGTTTGTGGGGGTTTTGGAGCTGGTGGTGAAACAATTTACATTCTAGGTGAGTGATTCTACTTTGACAAATTTTGATTAAAATAATCATAAAGATACAACAGGACAACAGGCTGGTAAGACCTTCCAAGTATGACACTAAAAAAGGAAGCTGTGATGTAGCCAAATATTGATGTTTATTCTGTTGCTGACTACAAACTATGTTTTTTAACTTAGCTGAACACTGGTTCTTATACAATTGTGATTTAAAAACAAGAATTTGTATGTGTATATACTTCAGATTGAGTCTATTTTTTTTTTCTTCTGCTGGTGACCCTTTGCCTTCAGCACCAGCAGTACCTGACTGCTGTTCACCACATATGAAAATCCATGAAAAGCAAACAGGGCCCTTTGTGTTGTCTAATCTGTTTTCAGTAGACCAACTCCTTTACAGTGTCTAGTTAGTGCATCCACAGGAGAACTATCCTGGCAAACATCTATTTAAAACAACTCTGAACAAGGGATTTGATTATAAATACTACTTTTATTCTGATGTAACTAGGAACTGGCCAGACTAAGCTATACTCCAGTGCTCTGCCAGGCTCCCCTCCCTGTGCCCCTTTCCAGGGATGGCAAACTGCTCCAGTACCTTAGTTTCAGTGGCTTATGCCAAAAGGGAAGATGGCTTTGAGAACTCAGGCAGTTTGAGTAGGAGACAGATTGGAATCCTAAATTCACCATCCAGTCTCCTGAGTTCAGCCATTCCTGAGTGACACCAGTTGGTGCTCACGGTGAAATCTGATCCAGGGAGCACTTGCACTCCAGTGTTGCACAGGGCTGAGCTGCACACAGAAAAGGCCCCTACATGGTTAGGACAAGCTTTAGAGTGTTTATTACCACGGTATGGGGAAACTGCCGTGCTTAACCATGCACACCATAGAGACCGGACCAGTAATGGAGTCTGAATAACTGCAAAACGCAGTGATGGAAAAGAAAAAAAGGTATTTTCGGAATCAGAGAATTACTGGTGTTGGAAGGGACCTCTGGAGATCATCTAATCCAACCCTCTGGTAAGGCAGGGTCACCTAGAGCAGGTAACCCAGAAATGCGTCCAGGTGGGTTTTGAATTCACGTAGAGGGAGACTCCGTGCCCTCCGTGTCCAGCCTGTTCCATCAGCTTAGCTAATACAGCTGCCGCTGAAAACTGGAACGGAGGTTCAGCTCATCTCCTAAAATGGCAGCATCCCGATGTCAGTGCAGAGGAGCACATTGTCCCGTCCGCTGCCCACGGGCCGGCCGCGGCATCCCCCGGTACCGGGGCCTGGCCTGGCCTCGCCAACCCCCCAGGCAAGAAGGCGGACCCAGGGCCACTCCACACGGTGGGACCGACCCCGCCAAGCCGGGGAGCTTCCCCCCG
>WEIU01013743.1:224092-259642 GCA_013389925.1 Aegithalos caudatus
TGCCAGGGGCCCGCTCCGGCGCGGGGGGCCCGAGGCCTTGCGGGGGAGGGGGAGGGAGCTCCCTCCGAGCGGCCGCTGGCAGGCGAATGTGAGGGGTCAGCGGTGATCCTCGGTGACCAAAACAAAGGGAGGGAGGCAGCGGGCCGGTCGGCGGGGCCGGGGGCTGCAGCGGTGCGGTGCCATCAGCCTCGCGCCAGCTGTATTTTCTTCTCCGTTAAGGATATTGTCCGAGTAGGCTGCGTTTGCTCGAGTGCGAAGAGAGCAGCACAAAGAGGTAGTGGTGCTCGTTGGTAACTTTGGTTTTGGGGGTTTTTTGGTTTCCTTTTTTGTTTGTTTGGGATTTTTTTTCTGTGGCTTTGTTTTCTTTCTTTTTTTTTTTTTTCTTTTTTTTTTTTTTTTTTTTTTTTTTTTTTGGGGTTTTTTTTTTTTTTTTTGATTTCCTNGTTTGTTTGCAATGCCTCACCTCTTAATTTCTGTCAGGCTTGACGATTTCAATGTTACCACTTAAATGCGGTAACTGTTGCTGGCTGAAAGGATATGCAGTAATGCGTTTTCTTTTTTTTTATATATTGAATTCTGTGGAAAGAATGGGCTGATACCTCTTTTAGTAAAAGAGAACAATATGGTTCTGTGCTGGATGCTCTGGACAGTGATATTAGTGTTGAAATACGAGGGGTTGTCGTTCATCCATGAAGGATCAGGGTGCTATTAGAAGTAGAAGGCCTGCATAATTAAATGAAAGGCTCTGCCAGGAAAGCAGTGTAGCATTATGGTTGTTTCTGGAATTTGTGATAGGCCCAGCTTATTATAACTTTAAAGGCTCAAACATAGTAATGGATAATGCCATGGTTTTCTCCTGACTTAGTGTAAGGGAATGTGATCGATGGGCATACGCTCAAACTGCCGAAAGTGTGGGACAGTAACAAAAAAGTTTCCCTCTTGTTTTTTTTTTTTCTTTTGATCTGTAGTCAGGTTGGTAAAAGTTAACCTTGTAATGTTTGTCCCTTTTTTTGAGAGCTCGAATTGCATTTAATTAGAAAGCATTTGAGATTAAAAGAGGGGGCGAAAATGTTTCATTTCTCTATTATTAGAATACAGGTTAATGAGTTCATAGCTTTTCATTTAAAGGAGAATAAGAGAAAACAAAGATTGAATGTATGAAAGGAAATGCATAATATATATATGTGTCTCTATATGTGAAAGTGTATATGAATATATATGTGAAAATGATAAGGATCATAGCAAGGAGCTACAAGCTGTGAAATGTGGATCCGTACTGGGAGTATAATGTAGTCATGTTTTCCACAGTTAACCCTTGTTTTGTCAAATACAGGTGTGTGGCTTCTCAACAACTTGCCGTTTCTGTTCTGGAAAGAATTTAAAATGAGATGTACATGCTTCTCATATGACTTAATATGGCTAGTCAGCAGGGTAGATATATTTCTTTAATAGGTGAAAGAGACATGTATTGGTGGTCAGTATGAAGTTATCTTTGTCCTTCCCTGCACCAGATCAGGTAAAATTTACGAGAAGAGCAGCTGTGACAAATAAGTTCCAGTTAATTTCCCAGTAGACAGTGGACTTGTGTGTTCCCTGGAGATGGATGTGAATGCAGAGGCACTAAAGCGTGTTTTGCGCTCCTCCTGTGCGCTGTGGAGGAGGAAGCTGGCGCTGGGGCTCCATGGAAGCGCATGTGACTGGAGCCAACGCCAGTGCCTTGGTTTGGGAGCTGCCGCAGTTGCTGCGTGAGCGGCCGCCGGCCTGGCTGCAGGGCTGGTTCCACCTTCACAGCCTGCCCTGCCGGAAACGGAGGGAAGTGTGTCTGAGCAAAACACAACAGGAGAAGAATTGTAAAACCACAGGTATTGCTGGAGACAGAACCTCCATGGAGGAGTGAAATCGAGATGCTTAACTTTCTCTGAGAGAAGGAGAGCTAATGATGAGAGCATTCCCGATGGGTCTGGACATACTTCGTTCACTAAATATCTTCAAGGATAATACTACTTTACTTATATTTCAGATCTATTTCTTTTTTTTTTAATTCTGTGGATGCTTATGGAGGTTGCTGTTCTTGCAGACTAACCTTAAAGAAGAAAACTTATCGTTATGGGGTTTTGGTCAGCTCTGAAATCCTTTTTCTTCCCCACTTCTCCCAGAGCAAGGTAGCCTGTTGTCTGTTATTTCTTTCAGTTGTGCTCACACTCCCTTAGAAGGATGTACTGGATTTGGATACTGCACAAACCCAAGAGGCAGTTGCTGTACTCACAGAAGTGCTGAGGATACAATTAAGGGGAATTTTAGTCTGGAAAGGTGTCTTGTGACCGGGTACATTGTTTGCTGCCTGTACCTTCATGTTCAAACACATGATCGATCCCAAACAAATGGCTCTTGCAGTACATGACTGCCCTGTCCTACTTCCCTACGTACTAACTGTTCTTCTATAATGATATTTTCAACTCTAATACTTTCATTATTTATATTAAATAGATTTAAAACACTTCTAGTTAAGATTTCTTGAGGGGGAATGTGAGCAAAAATAAAATGACAAATGATTGTAGTATTATGAACATAGGAGTACACCTATCCTGGTGACCACATCTTTTTAGCAATATATGCCAGTCTTATTAAGGACAGTCATATTTCACAGGAAAAACCATATTTCACAGGTAAAACCACAGTATTCTATCTGGATGCCATCTAACAACTTGGATGTCACAGTCACTTCCCTTCAGTCCTCTGGCTAGACTTCTTTTTGATATGCAACAGATTCATAGTCCTAACTTCTAATTAGATTAATAGGCTGTGGGGCCTTAGTTTTTATTACCAGCTTTTTATTTCTTAGAAGCAAAATTTATTACTTTTGTCAGGTAATGTGATGTATATACTTTAGAAAGCATGGATATACTTAAACTCACTAATGAAAAGATATTCTATCATAACTATAGAGTTCCCTAAAGAGCCTAACCAGAGAGAAGAATGCAGAGAAAAAACCCCATAGCCAAAATACAAAGCCCTTTGAAAGAATTAAAGCCCTCACCAAAGCCGACCACCCTACTGGGATAGTAGTGTATTATGTGAAATCACGTTTGATCATCATGGGTACTATTGGGGTGACTGGGTGAAGCTGAGAATGAGCAAATGACAATTTCTCATCATACTGACAAGGAGCCACTTACACAGAATGATTACCCTAAATCACTAGTTAGACAAAGTTGTTCTGCCTTAAGTGATATTTTTACTTCTCACAATGGTGGATTTGTTAAGCTTTGCTGGAGTGACCTATGAATTAATTGGCTTCCTGCACTTTTGAACAAATATGGGAACTTGACTCATGTAGGCCCATGGGACCAGGCTGCTTTCAAGAACACCAAGAAACTGTGTGATGTACTTGTAGGGCTCTTCCTCACTCTTACAGGTTGTGAAGAACAGGGCTAATCAATAATGATTAGAGAATCAGTCAGGGACTGGAGCACTTGCCCTGTGAGAGGGGCTTTAGGGACATAACTGCAACCTTCCAGCTCCTATGAGAAAATTAGTGTGATTCAATTAGTGTCTTCACAGCAGTGCATGGCAGGAGGACAAGAGCTAACAGGCCTGCATTGGAATAAGAGATTGTGACGGGGAGGGAGCATCCCCCTCCCCAGGGTGGCAGCTCAGCAGTGAAACGGGCCCAGGGTGCTCTCAAACTCACCTGGTTTGGCCTCATGGCTCATGCTATGCTGAGCAGGACTGGAGAATTCCTGAGAACCTTTCTACCCTGAATTATTGTATTATCCTAAACAACACTTAAAACTCAAAGTAATTATGATAATGTATTTCTTATCTCCCTGTCATTACTCTCTACTTTTCTAGACTGAAGGATCCCTAGATTAGAGTCCCCTTGCCCTTTTTTGGTACAGTTGGCTTTTGATTGTACCAACATGCAAAATATTGTAAAGATAAGGAGCTTTAAGTGTGTTTTGTAGATGTTGTATGATACAGTACATTGGAAAAATAATATTCATTTCAGTCTATGAAGCAGTGTAGAGGATGGACTGTAATCAGTCCATCAGTGAATTTGATCCTTTGCTTAATAGAAGTTAATGACAATGTACTAACATAATAACCTGTTTATGTGTAATTGAAAAGTGACTGTTGCAATAATGTTGATATTATGAAAAGCAAAGTAATTTTTTTTTTTTTTTTTTTTTTTGTTACCAATTGAATCAGCCTGATCTGAAGTTTGGACCTGGGTTGGGGTGGAGGAAGTTAACTTAAGTTTGACTTGTTATCCTGTTAATTTTGACTGTCTTCTTGGCCCAGCAGCATATTTTTATTTGGGGGAGGAAAGTATGTTTGCCAAAATGAACAGACAAGGGTTGGTATGAGTTCTCATAAATAGTGGAGAAGCTGAAAGGAAGAAATGTGCCCAGGATTCAGCATCTCTCCAGCTGTTAATGTAGGTAGCAGCTCCAAGTCACAGGCAATGTTGGAAACATGGCTTTAGCTTGGTTGTGTGGAGCTGGGTAAACAAGCTGTCATTATTACTCTGAGACAAGGTTATTTTCCCTTTTCTGCTGTCTTCTAGCTGTGCACACTTGTTGTTTACCTGGCTGTAGTCACCAGATCTCTCAGTGAGATACTTGAATTTGTTTTAAATATCAGTCAGTGAATCCCATGTTAAGGGAAAGAAGGCTGAATAGGAAGCTAGTGGAGAAGCCAGCTTGTCATCCCAGAGCTGCTGGGAAGGGAGCAAGTTGCTGTGTTGGATAAGCCATGTGTGACACTGCCATGAGTTTTGTGTGTTCTGAGCCCTTGCTAAGCTTCCACTCCCTGCATTCTGTGTTAATGGAATTCCAATGTTAACTCTCCTGATTTAAGGAGAGAAGAACAGACTGCTGGTATTTTACAACACCTTAAAACTTCTTCGTAGTTCAGTTTTCTCTAATAAAGGGCTAGCTTTCAACTTCAGACCAAAAAAATTGTGATTAATCAGAAGTAACATCATATTTCCAGAATCTGAAGTGATTATCTCTAGTTATTATAAGTTCTTTCACTGTATTTTACTTTCCTGTGGGATACCACATTTCCAGTTTTGAGATAGATCCTCTATGGGCTGTCGTAGTAGAATGCTCTGTGTGTGATTTCTATCTGAATTCTTTTCTGATAAATCTTTAAAGGAGTCATCCCTTCACTTCAGTAGGTTTGTATTTACTAGGAATAAATGAGCTAGTTGTCCCACTTTGAGTTTTCGCAATGAATTGAACTTTTCATGTTCTTTGGGTCCTTTGTTGTTAAAACTAAGTATCCTTAATGCTTCCAGAAACTATCTGTGCTCATAGGGTAGCTATCATCTGTTACTGTTGCAGCATTTGGGAATGAGGCAGCTCTTCTCCAAAAGGTTCCTGAAGCTGTATGGATAGTCAGTGCAGTGTGGCAGTGCCAGCTGAGGGAGTTTGTGTCCCAAGTTGCTTGTTTGCATTTATTCAGCTGTGCTTACAAACCATTCTGTGAAACAGATCACTGAACTGAGACGTACTTAGCATGGAGTAATAGATGTAGTGCCACAGATGCTGTGTGGTGTACAGTGTAGCTTGGTTGTGAAAGTTAAATGAGATAATGTAGATCTTTATATTGCTTAAGAATTTTTTGAAAAACAGTGCATCTGATGGATATTGTGCAATTCTAAGTTCTTGGAGAGAAGTGTTTAAGATGGTGGGGAAATTGTCATTTCAAGGTTACTGATTTTGTTGGTAACCATAATATTATATGTTAGAAAGGTGTTATGATGCTAACTTTAAGGAAGACTGGGAAGCAAGTTGCTGGAAAATGTGGAACCTTTACCTTCTTGCTTGCCAATTTTGAAATTCAGTTAGCATTTTAACTTCCAAGAAAAGTTTTATTTTAATGGTAGGTGTGACTTTTATGTGTGCCTTTTTGGCATTCCACTACAACAGTTAGAGCTGTGACAAGACAGATGGGCAAGTTAGTAACATTTTATGCATGTAGCTTTTACACTGGTCTGCACTGCATTTCTTGTGCTGTGGTTCCAGAAGATTCAGAGACACCTACTTTAAGTAACTTATGTCCTGTTCATTAAAGTCAACTTGTTAAAACAGTTGACTTCCTACTTAATCACAGTCAAAACCACTGAGGGAATGTTTCCCTGGAGAGAAACTTCCTATCCATGTGGAAAGCAACTGTTAAGTTACTGTCAGCCTATTGTAATAAGGAACCCTATTTTCAGCCTCTGAGATAAACCATAAACTGCCACAGCAGGAGCTGCTTCATGAGCTCTTTAGCTGTCACTTCAGCACTGCCATCACTCACAAAGAGAGCAGAGTGGACAATGGAGAAGTGTCTGGTTTATTGGCTCACATCTTTACTGTGTATCAAGGTTCTTCAGGCTCTGAAGCTGCTATTGTGTATTTACATTGTTCCATAAGTGAATGTATAGATCCATTTAAGTGCTTTGTGCCAGCAAATGATGCATACTTTTTTTTTGGTTGTGATTTTAATGGTGGTGTGAGACGAGCTTGTACTTTTGTGCCGCATTCTTTTATGTGCTTTTGAAGACTTTTTTTTAATATAAATGTCACAGTTGTTTTTTAAGTCACAATCTGTGCTGTTTATGATAAATGAATTTGTGTCTTTTTGTGTATTTGGTACGAGATCTTTCACACATTTTTTCAAGTACTGGAAAAGAAGAGGCAGGAATAGTTACCTATTTCTAGGCTAGCCTAGTTAGGCTAACATAGCTTTTTGTAGAGTCTTAAACCCCAGAAAAAAATTGGGAAGAAAATCTTTGAACCTCTCTGAGAGTAGTTCTGTCAAACCACTTGTAAACCAGATGTTAGAGCTGAGAAAGCAAAAAATAAATGTCCTGGGCTTTTACTCTGCAAGTGTAAACCTATTTTGAGTGCTACATGTAGCCTGTCACATTTATCAGAGGTTAGAGTAGAGCTGAGGAAAAGTGGCAGTAACTTGAATCAGCTTTTGTGTAAGAAGCAGCAGAATTGGTAAGATTCTTTATCTGAGAAATCTGGCTGGGTGGTGGCTCTGAACATTGCTACTTGCACCATGAAGAGAGAAGATGGAAAATGACAATTGAATTTTCTGATGCAGTGATGAAGAATGAAGTGACAAGGTGTCATCTGTGAAACAAGCCAAGAGATTTTTTTTTCTTCCTCTGGTCTTCCCTAGTCACCCATCTGAATGCTTTTGTGTTTGGGATCTAGCAGGACCTAAATTTGTGACCCAGTTGTGCATGAGGATGCCAGAGGCCCATTATAGTTGCTCTTACTGTCATGTCATTGTTAAATGTCACATTGATTATAAATATGCTTAAAGCAGCTGATTTTCTTGTGCCTAACCTTTTTGGTTTAAACTATTCAATATGATATTTTAAGCCCTTACTTTTCCAATTTTATTGTCATATTAAATGTGAGTAGTAAATTCTTTAGAGAGAAGATTCCTTTCTCTTTGAAGCTGTAGAGCAGCTTCTCAAATATCTGTATAGCAATTCTCAAATGATATGAGACCAGATTAGTTCACTGCTTTTGTTGGTGCTTTGAGATTTAATTCTGATGCTTATAATGTTTTAATGTTTCTGGTGCTGATAATGTACCTAAGATATCCTGAGTGAGGTGAAACTGCACTTCAGTTGACTGTATCCTATTTAATTGTGTTTGCATCCTAGTTACACATACATATAGTTTCTAGGGAAAATACATATGGATTTACAAATGGTAACTTTATTACATAGTCTCAAATTCTCAGTATTATGAAATTCTTCCTTGTCTACTCTCTGGTCCTGTTTTATAATTTTCTGTATTTTACTGCTTTAATTGAAGTGTAGTGTGTTTGACAGTCTGTCATAAAAGCATATCCACACTTACATATAGATAGACTGTGTATTTGGAATATATGAGGAAAAATGCTTATTGATACAAATAACTTGGGTTTCATGTATGAAGAAAGGTTGCGAGATCTGTTGTTTTTCCTTCCTTTTTATTTTCCATTCTTACTCTTAACAGAGAGGAAAATTTATTTTACATTAAAAATTCAAAATGTAGAAATTCTTCTTGTGCTGGAAAGCTCTACAGCTATGCTTACTTGCATGATTTTATGTTGGAGGTAGCTTAGTATTTACCTTGAGCCAGAATAATGCTCATCCTGTATCCTCCCAACCAGTTAGAGTTGGCTTAGGACCTTTTTAGCTTCTGTGGAATTTTAGTCATTTGAGTTTTGCATTGAATGTTTTTGATGAGTTTTTCAGTGCTCCTGGTGATTTTATGAAGAGTCTCTGAGCTGGGAAGTTTGTGTGTCCCCCGTGCTCATTTATGTTAGTTGATTTCCTATAAAACTTCTCTTTTATAAACTTGTCCCTTTCATGTTTTGTACACTTTGTACACAGATTTTGTATAGTAGCAGAGGCACCACTACTAAAGGTGTGTAAAATCAGAAAAGCAGAGCAGGTCTTTAGTAACCTGAAGTTCTGGAGTTGGTCATGTTGGTATTTCCAATCCACGGTTCCTCTAACCCAGTTGTGGTTCCTGTTCTCTTGCTTGCCTTCCCCTAGAGACTCCACAGCGGTGGGTAATTCACTGGTCCATAAGCGGTCTCCTTTACGTCGCAGCCATAAGAGCTCAGCATCTCTGGCCAAGCTGTCGTTACGTGATGGACAGAAAGCCAAAAAGCCACTTTGTAAATTTGAGGAAGGTCAGGATGTCCTAGCTAGATGGTCAGATGGCTTGTTTTATCTTGGAACTATCAAAAAGGTAAACACTTTTTTTGACTTCACTGGAGTCTTAAAGTGTCACATACTGTGGAAAATTGCAGTATTATTGTCTCACTTCTGTAGTATTAAATACATTCTTCTGTTTGGTGCTTTTACTCATGGCTTCCACTGTATTTCTGTCTTTCAGATAAACAAACTGAAACAGAACTGCTTCATTATATTTGAAGACAGTTCCAAATCCTGGGTTCTCTGGAAGGACATACAAACAGGCAAGAGCTTCCATAAAGTAGTCATTGTTTGGTATCTTATTTGTTTAGATTACTGTTAACTGTTAAAAATGTGATTATATTATAGTCTTCTCTTCTAAACAGTAATATAATTTAACATTATCCAGGAACAAAAATTATGCAAATAAGAAAAAAAAAATTCAAAAAGCTCTGTCATTGAAGTTACTGTTTTGTTTTGGCTTTTTTGTTTGTTTGTTTTTACATGTGTGAGGTGGAGAAGACTTCTGAAAATAATCACATTTGAGTTAGTTTGGGTGGGGGTAGATTACATTCTCTGCCTTAACAGAAAATTCCAGGCCCTATTTTACACCAGGTTTATATTCTTTGTACTGTTTTCAGTTGAAATGACATAATATGGGAAGAAACTAAAGTCTGGTGAATCTTGAGTTTGAACAGAATTTTGATATTTAAAAAAGGAACACCATAACTGTTGCACATAAGAAACCATTACAGGTTTTGGAGTATTCATGTGATATAGACAAATGTGTAGTTGTCAAATGAGGCACCTATTGTATAATATGTGTACAATATTGTATAATTAATACATATACATATATAATATTGTCTAATACTTTTTGTTAATGTATAATTTTGTGTATATATTATATATATACATATATATATACACATATCTATATGTATATATATATAATATAATTTATTGGCTTCCAGATATTTTGATAGTAGTTAATGTTTTCATAACCTAATGCTAATGAAGCAAGGATGATAATTTCTTCTGAAAATCAGTTACAATTCCCTGCTTATACAAAAGGAATGGAAATCTGCCTTGGCTCTTGTTGATTCTTGATGCTTAAGCTAAACACTGTCTACTTAAAGGAGAAGCTTTGTATTTGTAATAGCAAAAAATCCACTGCTTTATTTCTTGAAGCTTGTAAAAATGCTGTTTTGCTTCTGTATAGTGCTAGTTTATGATCTCCGATTTATTTATCCTATCAAAATTTAATAAGTGAATATGAGAAAATTTCATGTTGATGATCCTTATGGGTCCTTTCGAGCTCAGAATATTCTATAATTAAGAAACTTGTATTTTAATGAACTGTTACATTGGTGTGTGATATAAATGGAGCAAGATACAGTTTTGTTTCCAGTTTGCAAACTTAGTTTTTTCTCCTTCCTCTACTGTAACTGTGTGCTTTTGTGTGCTTGCAGATATGTTTAAGTAGTAATAACTGTAGTAATGTTGGAGTTTAAGGCAGCTTTGGTAGATCTGTCAAAAATATGTCAAGTGTGTCTGCATTTACATGGAAAGAAATGCAAAGTAATATAAATACAAAAGATCTATTAGTTGTCTAGATAGTTTTTATTTATGGGTATTTCTAGCCCAAATTTATGTTCTTTATTCAGTTACTGAATTTTTATTGTTGATGTTGAGGAACGATGGACTGCATAGTAAGTGGGCAGTATTAAGCCTTTAAGTATCTGATGGCTTATCATAAGTGATGTAAATATTTATAACACAGTCTGTGCAAAATGTCTGAATATGTTCTTATTAAGAGTTTGGCACTGTAGCAATGTGTTTCTACAATGCATGCATCTGTAAGTGAAATTATGAAGAAGGCTATATATATGGTAACTGTTCCAACTGCAGATATAATCTGAAAAAATCACAATCTCATCTTTGTCTAGGAGCCACTGAGAGTGGGGAAATGGTCTGTACAATATGTCAGGAAGAGTATTCAGAAGCACCAAATGAAATGGTTATATGTGATAAATGTGGGCAAGGTAACTAAATTTTTTTTTCTATTTACTGCATTTTAAAAGATGTTTTGATTTGTTTCACAAAGGAGGATATTTGCCCGGCTATGACTGACTGCTCAACTGATCTTAAATTTTGTAGCCCTTAGTGGCTATTAACAGCTCAGTGAAAGATGATAATCCATGTTAAAGTGACTAACACCTGTTCTGTAAGTCAAGATTATTTTTTTCTATTAAGAAAATTTAAAAGACCATTTTGAATGTTTTACCAATCTTTTTGTTCAGGTTTTTGGCACTTAATGATGGATAATGCCTTATAGTTGTATTAAAGTTATGTATAATTAGTTCTGTGTAAGCTTTTGTCCATTTAATAAGAGTTTGGCTGATCATTTTTCATACAGGTTACCATCAGCTGTGTCACACACCAAATATTGATTCCAGCGTGATTGATTCAGATGATAAATGGCTCTGTCGACAGTGTGTCTTTGCAACAACAACAAAGGTGGGCTTCTAGAAAAATAATGCATTTCATATTGTATGCATCTTTGGTTTTGAAATTCAAGCGAGAAAAAATATGGCTTTTTTAGTGATTTCTTTTTTATCTTTGATCTGAATGCAAATTTTGTATGTTGAGAAGTAATGCTGCTTTTAGAAATTGATGATGTTTCACTTCTAAATAAATATTCTAGTATTAAAACAAAAGCACACCTGAAAATATTTGACTTGAAAGTTGTGAAAACTTTCCTACAATCAAATGAAAAGCTTTGAAAGTTTCAGAAATAATTACTGGTTTTTGTAACCTAATGTATCTGTTTTGGCCCAGAGAGGTGGTGCGCTTAAGAAAGGACCAAATGCCAAAGCACTGCAAGTCATGAAACAAACATTACCCTATAATGCAACAGACCTTGAGTGGGATGCAGGTCATAAAACCAATGTCCAGCAGTGTTACTGCTATTGTGGAGGACCTGGAGAGTAAGTAAACAGATAATGTGTAAGAACTTTTCTCTATTGCAGCTACAAACTTTGACTCTTTCCTTGTAGACTTCCTTGTGAACTTGTTAATTTCTGTTTTTGTGTGTACATATCAGAAACTGGGTGAAAAGTGGGATTTTAAATTATCTATACATTTTTGAAGTGTCTCACAGTGAGAAATATGTTATTAATTTTGTCTCCCATAAAGTATTTTGATTTGTTTTAATTTTGTCATGTGACCATCACAGATCATCACAGTACATTCTGTAATGAGCAAGAATTTTTTTTTTTTTGTGTTGCTGCTGTTGATGTGTTGAGTTTGGATAGAGTAGATTTTTCATGATCTTCCAATTCTAGGCAGTCTGATGTTAACTCAGCTCTGTCATAAGTCAGGAAAATAAATGTAGCTAGAAATCAGTTTATTAAATTTTGTTGGAATAGACAGCTGTCTGGTTCTACCATAACGTCATATCCTGGTTTTCAGTCACTGACAGGGGAAAGATATATTTTTTTTTCCCCCTTCTATGGCATTACAGAGTCCTCATCTGGTTCTTTTTTACAAGAAAGGCAAGAAGAGGACTTCTTAAGCAGGTAGAGATAAGTACTCTGGTGTCTGCATGAATGAGTAAATGAATAAGATAGCATTGAAAATTTGAAGTCAAGGCCAGTAAAGAGTCCCACAAGAAAGCAAAGGTTTTGAGTGTATATATGCAGGACAGAGCTCTGGTTTGAGACTTTTGAGACTTGAACAAACATGGCTGTCAGTTTTGCATGGTTCCTTTTCTCAAGGGAGAAGCTGAAAAAGGAAAAGGTGTAAACTATGAAGCTTCTTTGAGGATGTAAGTAGTTGGATCCTCAGAACAAATGTTTGTGACTTAATGCAGTTGTGTTGTGCTTTAGAAAATAACAAGGAAGCTAATCAAGTATGTCAGAAGGAGGTTGTGTGGAGTTCCTGAATTCTTACTGAGAATGAAAAGGTGGATGTCAGAGTAAATCAAATGTTCTTTTTCTTAGTTTAATAACTTAATCAATTCTTTTACTAGGCTATCTTTTTTATTATTCCTAGTCTGTCTTTTCTAGTAATTCATTATGGAACTAAATGGTACTGAAATATCCATTGAGATTACTGTTTCATAAACTGTGAAAATCAGTTTGGATCTCTTCCTATTTAATTTAAACTTAATGAAGAAACCATTTTCAAGAACTTTTCTAACACATCTTGTGTCTCTCTCTTGTTGAAGCTGGTATCTAAAGATGTTGCAGTGCTGCAAATGTAAACAGTGGTTTCATGAGGCTTGTGTGCAGTGCCTCCAAAAGCCAATGCTTTTTGGTGACAGGTAAGAAAATTAAACTATACTTTGTGGTTGCATTTATTTAAAATGTGAGGGAAGTCTCACATATGAGCTTTTATTAGGGTATCCATAACACAACAGTGTTTTTCAAAAAGGAGTTGAGTTTTGAGTAGAAGTTCATACACAAGACAGCCTGTGCTTGTGCCAGGAAGATGCAGTTCCTCATCTCAGTTCAACTGGGGGATGCAGCGGTGCCTGGGGGAGAGGTGACCAGTGGAGAGTTGGATTCCAGCTGTTACTGTTCACATTCTGTGGAAATCCTTTATGCAATAGGTGCAACTCTACATCCTCTGTTCATGTGGGAGGAGTTAGGACAAAAAGAAACAAAAAAGAGTGCTGCTCTGTGCTTTTATTTTAAGAGGAACTTGAAGCACTTGCAGCAGATCAAAGAAATAAAAGAGGAAAACTGGAGAAGAGAATCGAAGAGCATTTCATATATTATTTATTATAATTGTATGTGGAATTTTTCTTGGAATGTTTGTATGAAGGAACCGAGTTAGAACACAGGGATATATGGGTCCTTCTAATGCATATTTACACCAAGTTTTTGCATTTGAGAGATTGTGCTGGGGACATTACAAAGGCATCTTCACTGATACAATCACAGGTTGAGGGACTTTCTCAGGCAGAATGAAACAGTGGGAGCAGGATGAAATTGAAGAAATACCTTGTATCAGGCCTGTAGGTATCAGCACAAATTGTAAAAGTTGCTAAAATAAGATAAAGAATAAAGGGACTCATCCCATTTGGCTGAGTTTCTAGCTTGCTGAACTTGCTTTTTTGTTTATAACCAGGGTGTTAAAACATTGTGTGTGTGTATGGACACCCACCACTCAGACTCTTGTACATATACATATGTGTTTATTTTTAGGTTTTATACGTTCATTTGCTCAGTTTGCAGTTCTGGACCAGAATACCTCAAACGTTTACCCTTGAGATGGTAAGTACGAATTGTAAAAAAAAGGGGTGAGTTGAATACATGCTCTGTTTTTCTTTTTGGTGTTTTGGTTCTCCTTGCTAAAAAGGAAATCTGCTTGTTAGCTTGAGCTGTTTCCTGAGTCATTCTTACTGTGTGTATGATCAGGGATAAATTTCTTTCCAAGTTTATCTTTAGGGGGTATATTGTGATTGCATGCTCTTGGGATTCAATCCTGGGATCATTCAGTGACATAATAAGCAACTACTCACTTGTGTATGTGAAGATTGAGATGTGTAAGTTAAGTGGTTTTTGCAGGTTTAGGATCCTATTGTATTATGTAAGGTAAACATAGTGAGTACCAGAGCACACATCCTAATACATTTTATAATAGTTTCTTTGAATAGTGCTAAGGGAACCAGTCTGTAATAGAAATTCCTTCCAATTTAGTGGGTATATACCTAGTGCTATCAAATACATGATGGAAATTACCCTGTTAAAAGTTAATTCACCAAAATACTTGCATGAATTCAGAACTGATAAATTCAAATATGAATTTAGACTTGCTTACGTATCCCATGGTCTAGACCAGTTTGAGTTTAAAAAATATGACAATGAGATAAGGCAGAAATGAAAGTGAGATGCAAAACAGAAGGAATTACTTGAAGAGAAATTGCAGGAGGCTTCATAGTGTTGTCTGAGTGTCTTAAGTTGGGCTTTGTGTACCTCCACTTGTATAATGCTATTATCTTTTCTACTAAATTGTTTCAAAGGAGAGCAATTGGAAGAAATATACCTGTTTTCTCTGGTTTTTTTTATTCATATATTCTAGGGTAGATATAGCACATCTATGCCTTTACAACCTAAGTGTTATTCATAAAAAGAAATACTTTGATTCGGAGCTTGAACTTATGGCCTACATTAATGAAAACTGGGATAGATTGCATCCTGGTGAGGTAAGTAAGTAGAATACCCTTTCTTGTTTTTAAATTACAGTACATACATATGTCCTGAAAGTTGACAACCTGTGAACTGTTCTGTTCTGGATGTTAAATTCTTTAGTACCTTAAAATCTGGTAATCCCAAGTAATGGTTTTTTTAAAGTTTCCTTGCAGAAATAGAATGCTTTTTAAGTGGTATATATTTTTCTAAACTGTAAAATTTCTTCAGGTTACCTATGCAGCTAATTACTTGCATGGTGGTTTTTCATTACTTAACTGTTTATTCTGTTGCACATCTCCGTTCTCTTTTAGTTTCATAATTTTTTATTACTTTGATATTTTCATGTGCCCTGACCTGAAAATCTAAATGTAGAATTGAAGGCAGAGTATATTGCATGTGAAGGCAACACTCTGTGTCTCTAAGGTGTAACACATTGTTTATGTGTTTACTGTTGTACTCAAAAATTTCTTCTTCCCTTCCTAATTCTTACAGTGGGGATGGTCAGTTTGTGTCCAGTTTGGTTTTGATCATTTTCCAGTTGGATTCAGCTACTTGTCAAGACATTTTGATTTTAGTTCATTACTATACTAGTTATTTTCCCAGCTATTTGATTACTGAGCATTTATATTAGCATTAAAGTAAATCCATTTACTCAAGCAGATTAATGTCATATTTAACTAACAGGACCAGTGTTGACCTTTGTTTCTGCATATGAGGTTAGATGCAAAAATGTATGATTTAAGTTCAAAGTGGCATACTGCTAGTAGAGTAAGTACTCCTTTTTGTGCACGAAAATGGTTTAGGGTTTTGAAGGTTTTTTAATATGTGGCATATAATGAGCTGAAATTTTCTATCAGTACATCCTACTTCTTGTCAGTAAATTCATACAACTGTAGTCCATTTTTACTTGCACACAAAATTTGAGAACCAGGTGTATGTCCTCAGTTTAAATGAGTATTTTTTATAAATAATGGAAAATAGTCTAAACATATGTATTTTAAACTATCAGCATTAATAGATTTGTCAGTTTGTTTGAAAGTCAAGCAAAGACTAAAGCATTACTAAAAATTACAGTCATGAATACATATCAGGTTTACTTTGATAAGTATGGCATCTTTTACCCAAGTCATATAAAATCAATGTCTGTCATATCAAGTCCTTTGAGCTTTGATAGAAAAGGCTGCACAAAATGTAATTATCACACCATTTTTTCAACAGAATCAGTCTTTTAGCTATCTTATTGTATAGCTTAACAGGTATGTAAGCTGTATTTAATCTTGAATTTTGTTTTTCTTAGCATTGAGGGAAATGCAGAAGAAATTTGTTCATGTAACATAATAGTCGTTATATTTAACACTTTCATGTCAGACTGGCTGGTCAGGGCAGTGGATGGGGAGAGTGGAGCTGTCACTGATTTGGAGCACATAAATCATTTTGAAGCAGTTGAATGGCTGCAGTCTTCTCTGAGCTCTTCCCCTTTCTGCTTCCAATCCATCCAGCCTAAATCTGTGAAAAACACATAACTAAGGGGGAGGAAGGAAAGGGCAGAGCCAAAATAAGTAAATTCGCTTCTTTAATTAGTATTTTCAATTCTTTATTATTTTTCTACCCTGTGAAGGAAACTACCAATTTGAAGTCTGAATGCTACATTTTTAAAGGGCTAGATTTTGAATAAATTCATACAAGCTGTATTAAGGAAATTTCAGTACTTTATTCTGAAAAGATTTTAAATATATTTCATGAAGTTGGCAAAAATTGGCTTGAAAAATCTGATTAACTTGGTTAATTAGGGAAATGAGGGAAGCAAATAGGTCACAGAAGTAATTGACATGAATGATATAATGATTTTAGGGGTTTTGTAATCTCCTTAAATTGCCACTGTTAAAATTGGCACTTTAGTTTCCTTCTCTATTTATACTTGAATAAGAGGGAAAGGGTTTTAGCTGTAGGTAAGTAGTAAATGGTGGAATTATCAGTAATTTTTAACATGTTGTTATTTAGAAAGCAATATGTGGCAGTTTTCTGTAGGTTAGTGCTGCAGAGTTGCAAGACCTCTAGATAGAAAATGGATTGCACGGAGTGCATATGGTGAAGAGGGAAAACCATATTTTGTTACTTTCTTTGGCTGAAACCACTTGAACACCTCCCTTAGCTCTGGTAGTCAGGTAGACTGTCAGTCTTGCCCAAAATCATGTTAAAAGGTGGAGGTTTATGAGTATATTTATTCCCTTATTTTTAGCACGTTGAATTCTTTGACCTTTTCTCTCTGTCTTGTTTGGTGAGAATTATATTCTTTAGAAATTCTCTGATCCTGGGTTTTTTGTTTGCTTTCTTTGAGCTGCAAATGTTGTACAGTCTGGTCTTTAGTATTCATATTAACAGTGAAACTTACAGACTGCTGTTAGCTCTATAATTAAAGATAAATTTACAAGTTTGGCATGGCAACTGGAAATAAAGTTAGTTTTACTGGAATTGAAAAGTATATATAGAAATATAAATGTAAACAATCTAATTTTGCATTCTGGTACATAAATGTTGCATCCACCTGATGGTCACCACCATACTGGTTCTGCTTTTCTCTGTAATTATTGATGAAATTTTTCAGAGATTTCATGTTTTGAAAGCTTCATAGGGACAAGTTACTTCAGGCTTTGGTGAAAGGAGGGAGGTTAGACTGGGTTTTAGCTAAAGGAGCATGAAAATAGATCTACTGGTTTGGAGGTTTTTAATTCTGATAATTTTTCTGTGTTTTGTTTTTTTTTTTTGTATCAAGTTGAGCAGTATTAAAAAAAAATGTGAATTGGGTACTATGGCAGGGTTTTGCCATAATTACCAAAAATAATTAGGTTATTTTGTCTACACAGTTATCCTCTGTTTGCAATTTCAAATTGGGAGGACATACTGAAGATTTTCTGTCAGGAGTCTTGGGAGAGCAGTCTAGTTTTATGTTCCCTCTTTCTACTAAATGTTTTTGAGATATTTTTCTTGTACTTGTTAAAAGTGAAACTCATTCTATGTTCTGGGCTTGATCCTAACATTAATTCTGTGGATGTAAATAACAAAATATGTGGGATTATGGTTAATGTGCAACCAGAGCTAATACTGTGCAAATGTACTTCACATTCAAATCTGTAGTTACAGTGACTCAGAGTAACTGGAATCTTTCTATTACTGAAGAATTTGAGAGGTTAAATGATTTCTTAATACTTTACAGCTGGCAGACACACCAAAATCTGAAAGATATGAGCATGTCCTGGAGGCATTAAATGATTACAAGACTATGTAAGTTTTTGTTTTAAATGTTGTTTTGTTTTAAATGTTGTTTGCCTGTTTAATCTGACTTAGGTTACAGTCTTGTCTATGTATAAATGCTCTGGCTGTGCATAACATTTTAAGTTTTAAATAATATTACTATTTTCAAACTATAACATTACAAAACTATTTTAATTGTAATCCAGACCAAGAGAAAGAATTGTCTTAACTTCCACCCCCACTTCCACTTCACATTCTGTTTTTGAGGATTGTGATGGGGTAAAGAGGGGGGAGTAAAGTAGCATTTGAATGAATATTCTTTGTGTAATTTTGTTTTGCATGTACCCTGCTAATTTAAAAGTTGGGTTCCCTGGGATCAGAATTTTAACACTTAATTTGACATCATCTAGGTTTATGTCTGGAAAAGAAATAAAGAAGAAGAAGCATTTGTTTGGCTTGAGAATTCGAGTTCCTCCTGTGCCACCGAATGCTGCTTTAAAGGCTGATAAAGAACCAGAAGGAACTTCACATGAGTTCAAAATTAAAGGCAGAAAGTCATCTAAACCAATCCCTGATGTGAGGTAAAATAACCCAGTCTCTCTAGTGGTGTTGTGCTAATTGGGGCTGCTTTGGGTACTTTTTGGTGCCAACAAAAAAGGCTTTTTCTTTGTAGAAATGTTGGGGGTTTTTTAAATAATTGTGAAGGCAGATTATTTGTGAGAACAAGGTCTTAGAACAAATGTAGTTAACTATCTATTAGGATTTTTCTAAAAAATCAACATGAAATTTAGCAGTAAGAACAACAGAAAATAGCCCAACTTTGCTGTCATTTGGGAAACAAAACCTTTTGCCTTACTGCATGTCTTAGGCAATAATCTAATGAGAATTCTCAATAGGATGTATGTTGTGAAATAGTAACTTATATTGGTAAATGTGCCATCCTTTTCACCCAGAGTGATCCTATGAATAAATGATATTTAACACTTGTTCATTCCTCTTCAACATTTGGGAATCAGTAATGTCCCTAGAAATACATTGAATCTGTTATGTTTTTATGAAGACAAAACCTTGTAGCTTTGTACCTGCAAATTTTGATTTGCCAGAATCTCTTCATTTAATACAATGTTTTAGGAATAAACATCTAATTGTATATTCATTGCCAAAGGAAAACATGTATTCAATGAAAATTATAATCAGTAATACAGAATAAAATACAAATTTTCTTCTAGGGAATTAAGTAATGGTATAGAAAGAAAGGGGAAAAAAAAATCAGTAGGTCGTCCACCTGGTCCCTATACAAGAAAAATGATTCACAAAACTCCAGAGTCATCTCCTCTGGTAAGGATATTTCTTCCCCCTTCCTCCCTTCCTTCTAACTGCATCATAAATGTTGAAGAAAAACATAACAAGTTAATATGAATTTATATTCCCCTGCTTGTTCTCAAATAAAATCAATTAAAAATTTTAAGTTGAAGTACCTTTTTTTTTTTTTTTTTCCCTTAGGATAATGAACCAGTTCCAGTGATAGAGAACCCAGCCTTGGAATTACCCTGCACTGTTGGGTAAATTTTTAAAAAAACAACCCTTCCATAAAACATTATAACATGTTGTAATTTATCTGTTTGCTTCTGAAATGTCAGCTCAATTTTTAATATAAGATTATTTTTTTACATGGCAAACCTGTTATCTTGCAAAACAGGAAATCTGATGGAACTGCACATTCATCCAATACCTCAGATGTGGAATCCACAGGTGCTGCCAGTATGAAAGAAACTACCTCATCTAACATTTCCAGACATTATAGGTAACTACTCAGTTACTCTATCTGCTGTAAAGATCAACATTTCCAGTGTATTCATTTTCATCACTTTTTCTCAGAGTAGAGCTATAAATAGCATGGGGGAATACAAAGAAATAGGATGAGTGAAAATTTGTCTTTAATAGTTCTGCTTACAACTCAGAGGGTGAGGATTTTTTGGTGCTCACTAGCCATTTTTTTTGATGTAAAATATGTGGCTAAGTGAAATTTTACTGAAAAGAACTAAACTGCATAAGCATTTGCTGAGCTTAGTTTTCTACTAGTGGTCACAAAAGAGTTAATGTACTCTGAATTAATTTTAGCAGTTTTTGTAGGTTTGTGTATTCATGTTATCAAATACTAAGTATGCAGTGATTTTCTACAGTAAATAGAGTATGAAAAATATTTGGCACGGAGTTTATAAATAAATTATTAACTACAATCAACCTTCCTGCAAGCAAATCGTTACTTGAACTTTTCCCTCTCTCAAGTTCAGCAAATAGAAATTTCTCTTTTATCGATGTACATGGATTGTACTATTTTGTCTCCCCTTTCTGGTTCATGCAATTGAGTGCTTTCATGAGTCATTTTTTGTGTGCATTATTGATATAAATGGTCAGCTTTCAAAAAGCTCATGTTTAATTTAGAGTTCTGAAATTGTTACCTAAGTGTCATACTTACAGTTACCTATCTGTAGGCAATAAGAATTTTTTGAGTGAAAAAGACCAAAAATTATTACATGAGTGGCATGGAAATAATTGATGATACAGAATACATTTTGGATTTCCTTGGAGTTAATGCTGTGGGGTTTTATTTTCAATAGTTTATCTGACTCGAGAAAAAGGACTCGTACAGGAAGAACTTGGCCTGCTGCAATCCCACATTTGAGGAGGAGAGGCCGCTTTCCACGAAAAGCACTCCAGACTCAAAATTCAGAAATTGTAAAAGATGATGAGAGCAAGGAAGATTACCAGTATGATGAACTCAATACAGAGATACTTAACAACTTAGCAGATCAGGAGTTACAGCTCAATCATCTGAAGAACTCCATCACTAGTTATTTTGGTGCAGCAGGTAGAATAGCTTGTGGGGAAAAATACCGTGTGTTGGCTCGTCGGGTGACACTTGATGGAAAGGTGCAGTATCTTGTGGAGTGGGAAGGAGCAACTGCATCCTGACTGTAGGACTGAACATTATGTTCACTGCACTGTCATCTGTAAGTACAGTTCTTAATGCAGAGCCACGAGAGAAATGGTCTTTAAATGTGTTCCTAAAAAAAACCACAAAAAACAAAACCAGTTTAGCCTTAACATGTAATTGTTATCATTACAGCTCTTGTGATAAAGACTTATCTTTTTAAAATCTGATCTGAGACTTAAATTTTTTAATCTGAACGTTGTTAGATTGTTTTAGGTTGGGATATTTTGGGTTACAATTGCTTAAAAATGTGCATGGTGTTTAAAAAAAGATGACATTTTCTAGAGAACATTCCATGGATACAGTTATTGTGATTTAGAGAAAATATTATGTAGATAGCACAAATATTTGAAAAATCTTGGTTTGTTTTCTTACACAAATGTTTGCAGAAATGTATTTCTATTTCAATACTTTCTAGATTTCATAAGTGCAGTGTATATAATGCCTACTGAAGACTGTAAAATACTGAAGTTTTCTTTCAAACAAAGTGTAAAAAAAAAAAAAAGAAAAAAAATATATTGAGCCTGTAAATTGCTCTGTGACCAGACTTCATTGTCTTCTTAATATATTCTGTGTGTGCGTGCGTGTGCGCGTGTGTGCGTATACACCGAGGTGTATGTGCACACACCTGGGCGTGTATATAGATGTGTGATTGTGACCTATGCAATACTAATTATGGGATCGGTCAGCTTCTGAGAACACATCCCATAATTCTATTTTCAGGAATAGTTGCCAGTATTTACACAGCAGCATTTCTTCTCAGGCTTATTGGGTGCTGTTGCTTTTTATGTACTAAGGAAAAGTGTCCAACCGGTGCAGCGTGTTCTGGCAATGGGTGCAGTCGTTGATGTTCATGTGCTCTACATTCCATTATTTTCCATTTGAATTAACCGTTAAAAAATCATGCAGGATCTGAAGATTTTCAAATTAATTCTACTGGAAATAATGATTTGAAAGCTCTTGTGGCACTCTGATTGTAAAGTTCATGTCCCATTTATAAAGTAAGTTGACAGGAGTTGTGCAGGATTTCTACATACCTGTAGAAACAGTCATATTTTAATAAATGTAGTATGAACAAAGTGTATTATTGCACAGGGTCAACAAATGTTGCCATTTGAAGTAACATTACTGATTTTATTACAACATTACCTCTTTTATGTTTATAAAATGTACCAAGTTTTAAATTGGTAAGATTATTTTACTTGTTAAAAAAAGTCAAAAAGTCTCTTGCCAGTATTAGATGTTTTTTCTTTGTCTGCTACTTTTGAGGGGGTTTTAGCCAAAGAGTAAACAGAAGAATATTTTTACTTTGGTGGTTATTCACTGTACTGTATAAGGTTAGTTTTCTTACATGCTTACAGTTTGCCACCAAAATAAAATTATGTACCATTAGCAAATGACAGAGTGGTTTAAAGTGTACTGCCTGAGTTAGTACTTACTTATTCCATTACCTGGACTTTTTCTGCTTATCTTGAACATCTTGAAAAGGTGATTTTTTTTCTGAAAATTTTTTTTTTGTCACCTTATAGCCAAAGGAAGCAGAGAAAGCTTTTTATCCTGGTCTTGGCTTAATGCTGGCTGGGTTATATTAGCTTTATAAAATGCTAATTAAAAACTCCCACTTCTGTTTACCTTCACTAAAATGTGTGAGGTTTTTTTCTCACACCCTCAGCTATTAATTTAATGTTGCCTTGCCTATAGCTGCAATATTTTGATAACACAGCAACTTCATGTTAATTTTTTGAATGTTTATATCTTGAGATAATGCAAAATGTAAAGCCTTTGTAACCTTACTCACACCATCTGTATTTGTCTTTATTATTTCACTTTATCAAGTCCTTTAATTCTAACTGAACACCAGCAGTATTTTTCATAAAGATTCATTTAACGATAAATATTGGAATGTACTTGGGGACTTTAGTAGGGGAGGTGTGGGGAGAAAATACTTGTCAAACTTCAGCTGTCCATAGACCTAACTATTGTGAATGTCATTTCATTTTATTATGGTGGTTGACTTAACTCTGATGTTCAGTTTGTATTTTTGGAATTGCTTTTCTCTTAGAATTAAAAGACCTACATTAAATGTGTGTATTTTTTGAGCGAGGAGAATGAGTTTTGATTCTGTACTCTTGTGAAGCACATACTTGGTGGCATCCTCCCCATCCATCATTTCCCAATCTCTAGCTTTCCTGTTCCTGTCCTGGAGACACTTGCCCTGCACATAGACACTAACTGGTGTTCCAGTTATGGTTGAGGGATGCTTTGTTACAAGGTGTCATGTACTGGAAAATGCTGCAATAGTGCTGCTGAAGATAGAGCTAGAGTAGTAATTAAAGCACACCTACAAATGCCTTTCTCATTTTATGTGAATTTCATTGTATGTAGTAGTGGCGTGTCTAACGGAAAAAGACAAATGTTGCTGTATGTAATGATTTCATTTTGGTATAACTTGATCATTGTATGTATGCATGTGTGTAAATATATGTAATTCAACTTTGTTGTGGTCACTGATTTAGTAGAACCATTTCTATGTGTATATTTAATATTTTTCCATTATGTTTTATTTGTATTACAGTAGTAGGTAGGAGAAGTCTCTTGTGACTGTTCTAAAAACATAGGTATGAACAAGACAACAAAGGAATAATGGCACGATACTGGTCAGAATTGTAAAATATGCATCATAGCAAACTATTTGTCAAATCATTGTTCTCAACAAAATCTTCAATAGGAATTTCGAATAAAACTATGGTTTTTCTATGCATGACAGGCATTTTGAAAAATCTCTAAGCACAATACATGAAATGAAGGTCCATGTTTTGATTTAACGTGAAGACAAATAAATTTTAAAAGGCCTTTAAGGTGAAGACAAGCACTTTATTGTCTTGGGGGGAGGGGAAAGATAATTTAATAAACAGTAAAATGGTTTGTCTTTGGAACATCCTACTCAAGTGATCTTTAGTGTTATATTTTAAAAGGAAATTGGTGAATTGAGATGGAACATACCAAGACTGATGATGGAGCAGTAGTCAGAACAGAGTGATAAGGATAAACTGGACAGAAGCATCAGTTCCATGCACAGAGGGAAGAGGATGAGTCTGGCAAATGCTACACAGGTAATATGTTCAGGCATGTCTCTAGCTGACTCACATCTGTCTGAATGAAAAAATAACACTCCAGTTAAGGGCAGGATGGAAGAAAATTACATTTTGTAGAAATGGAGACAAGGGTTTAGGATGCTGAGTTTTGTTCGGTGAATGTTGAACTTCAGCTGATGACTAAACACCCTACGGAGGTGTCGGATCTACTGATACCCTAGTTTAGTTAGGAAAACATTAATGCATGAGTTAATCTTTGAAGTTGCTAATGTTTGTAGAAGAGGTTTTTGGGGTTGTTGGTTGGTTTGTGTCTGTGGGTTTTTGTAAATTGGATCATCTGTAGGTGAGGCGTAATGAAGAGAAAGACATGGGAAAAGAGTCACTTTTAGAGCCCCTGAAGGAAGTTGGAGGGGGAAACAACTGTCTTAGCAAAGGTAGTGCAGGACAATAGAAAGAAAAGCAAAAGACAAGTACCAGTATAAGCTGTGCAGAGTCTGAGAATAAACTTGAAATTTGATGCTTTTGCTGTCTTTCAATTTTATCTTTCAGCAACAATGAAACAAGATGTTTGTATTGTCTTGGTGTTTTAGTTTGCATTTTTGAATCCCTTAATGATCTCAGCTAGCTCATCTCTGCTATTTTTTAAATCAGGTTTGTACATATTTCAGCATTGAGATCCATATATCACAATATCAGCAGTTGTTCTGGTTTTCATTAGTATCAAAACATTTTGCCTGCAGATACTAATTTTTCAAACACAGCTGTAGTTCATAGCATTCTTTTTATATAATCCTTCTTCTAATCTGTTTTCTGATACTATTTCACCAGTGTGTGTTTTTCTTGTTCTAATTTGTTCCTAGCTTCTCATTTTGACAATATTCAGTTTGCTTCCCATTGTTAGCTACTTAGTGTTTGGCACTGATTGACTTCCATGTGGTTTTGGTTTCCTAGTCTTCTGTTTATTTACTGTTCAACACAGTACCTTCCAATCCTGACATCTGCAATTTTACTCTTAACAAGCTCATTTACTTCAAAGCCTTCTTTAAAGAAGGAAGCTAACTAATAGTTCTATCTTGCTCTAAATAAAGTTTTTCTATAAGTGGCATTTCCAAGTTCTTCATTTGTACTTTGCCATTCTGTAATGAATACTCACAAAACTTGGCTGTTGTTGCATGCACTTGTGTCACCATCCAGTGGGATAGTTATTGCTTTGCTATGTACCTTTTTTTCCCATTCATGGACATTGCTAAGGTTGCCTGCTTTGTGTCACTTGGTTGCTCTGATTTGGTATTCATAACTTCACAAATCAGTTGCACGATAGCAGAGAGCAGAAAGCACTAAGGGTAAAATTCTAAGGATCATCAACAAGAGTTGGAAATAGTGGGAAAGGGAATTAATGAACAACTGGGAAGGTTTTAACTCTATTAAATTCTTAAGCATAAAATAAAAGGACTTTTATTAGATACTTTATTTCAGGTCACTTAACATAAGGTTGAAATATATAGATATATGCTTCTAGACGTTTTCTTTTGCCAACTCTATGCTTTCCTTATGCACCTGTGTTCCAATTTAGCAGGTAGCAGATGGAGAGTGAGGATGGATATCATTTCCAGAAACTTGGTATGCACCAAGGGAAGAAAGGAGTCTGTTAACAGTATGGGTTCCAAGTCTCATTAACTCTTGTCACCAGCACTAGATAGCATGAGAGATGTAATTCAGATGCTTCTGGTGAAACTCCAGCAGTGTAGGTGGGCTTACTACTACTTCTAAGTTGTTTTTCATTTTAGTACTATCTTATTATCTTTGCCTTTGATAAAAATCATCACTTATGTGAATTATTGATTTTGAAAACAAAACCATACAGTAAGTTATACAGGTTTTGATTGTCTTTTTAGTTTCTATAGTGATTTGTATAAATTTTGCTTACTCAGCTCTGTACCTCACTAGTCATACAGCATTCCTCCTGTATGAAGAGTGAATTTCTGTGAGAGAGTACTGCTGGAACCAGGGGGGGAGCATGGAAAAGGAAGGGCAATTTCTCAGCAGGAACTGAGTTGTATGTTCCCTGTCTACACCACAAATTGCTAAGTTCTCAAAGTCTTGAAGAGAATTTTTCTTTGAAACACAGGAAAGGAACTGTTAGTTTTTTAATGACATGAGATATAGCTTAGTCTTTTTATTTTCAGGCTATCTTAATCAAGTTTTGGGGATAATGACTCTTTAGAACAGATTACCTTATAAATATTAAAAAGCCCAAAAAACTTCAGAAAGGAAAAAAAAAAAGTAATTGCTGTGACTAATGGAGTAAAATCTTAAAATGTGTTTTTAACACGAGAAACCACCAGTGCCAGTCTGAGGCACAAGACTGTTGTGTTGTACAGAAGTGAGGGCAGAAGGTGTCATTTCTCATGGTGCACACTAGGAGAGATCAGGAAAGGGAACTTGAACAAGTATTTCTCATGTCTGTGTTCAAAAATAGCTCAAGGGTTTTTAGTGCTCATGTACTTTAGGTCAAATCATGTTTCTAACTGCTGAGCTGACAACATAACATTGTAACTTAGCATTTTATGATCTATTTCATTGATTCAAAACACAGCATAGAGGAAGTTCCTGTTTCATTACTTGAACAATGTGGTTTGCAGGCTTCCGGACAAGCCCAGTTGTCTCAGGAGCCTTATGAAATGGTAAACAAGCTTGGATTTGTATATTACTCAATTACCAAAAAAATGCTCTGATATCTTGAGCTTTGTGCTCGGGATCTGGAGTATTATTTTATAAATAAAGCAAAAATAGTACATATTAATAACTAGTCCTAATTTGAATTATAAGATTCTTAATTGTGAGCTTTAGATTGTGATACTATTTCCTGTTGATGTTTGCTGCTCAAATAGAGTTAAATATGTTAAATACTTCCTCTTAGACCAGAGGTTGGTGTCTTTCTGATCTGAAGCCTGTGTCAATCTTAAATTAAAGTTGATATTTCCAGTGAATAAGAACAGAATTTAAACACTGCATGAGGAAGAAATGAAAAAGCTGCATTACTAAAATCAAATTTCCTGTTATTGTAGCATCCTTGATCTTTTGTAGCACAGGTATTCATAGCATTCTTCCTTCATTACAAAACAACGCAAACACAGGTTTAAACTTGATTTATTGAAAATCTCAGTTTTGCATAATTATTCAACATGTGCAAGTCTTAAAACATTTAATTCTGAATAAAAAGTTCGTTAAGAAAAAAAAAGTAATTTATATTCTCCTTTGTAAATTTATACAGTCAAAAGCAATCTACTTTTCAAAATCCAAGTATGTTACTTTACTGCAAGTTTGAATGCCTAATCCTTCACCTATCATAAACATATTCCAGCTGCCAAAGTCAATGAACCTTTCTAGTTAATCCCTCTCTCATTTTTTATAGTGGACCTTGAATGAAGAGCAAATACAGTCAGAGCTCTTAGTTGCAAAACAGTAATTATTTCCAGATGAACTCTGCTGACAATTGTTGCATTTTCCTTCTTCTCTCGCTGTTTGTAATGGGAGACACTGAACTGCAGCAGTCCTGTGTCTTTGATCAGAGCAGGCTGCATCCAGTAGCAGGTTAATCTGTGGCACCAAACGCTTTTGCCACTGATGTGTAACTACAGAGAGGCACAGCAGAGCAGCTGGGAACCCAATCCCTTAAGGTGCCCTTGAAAAACTTGGCAGAGCTTATATGTTGGAATTCTAGGCTGAAATCTCGACTCTAGTAGCTTGGAGAGCAGAGGTAGACATCTTAGTCACAGCTTGCCAGAGCTGCTTCAGCGTTTTGCAGATGGTTGGGAGCATAACACATGGTGATGCAAGCAAAGGTAACAACATGGTATAGTGCTACTGGGAGAGGAACAGGGAAATGGCAGGAAAGCATTATTTGCTACTCTAGCTGAAAGAATTATTTTTTTCTAGACATTGTTCTTCTCAAAGAAATAAGCTTTCTACATCCAGGCAGTTCAGAATAGAAAGCATCATATGGAGTAAGATACACAAAACTTTAAAGGGGTAACGTCTATTTTGGACACAGCTTTGCAGAAAGATGAAGTAGCTCAACAGCCTTTGGAGCCCTGTATAACAAGTTCTGTAATAATACTACTACTACTTTTGCTTATAAAACTATTTAGAAATATTATTGCTAGGTCCTCTTGTCTGAAGTTGAAGCTCAAGTGCTGTTTCTGTGTTCTGTAGCCCTTGCTAGCATCTGTTTCATTTGAACAACATATTTCTTCAATATTGACCCTGTTTTTATTCCTAAAACAATATTTAATCACAGAAAGTCTCAAAGTTGCAACTCCGCCATTCATACAGATGACCTCTTAAGAGGCACAACACTACTACATATACATTTTTAAACACTTTTAAAAAGTGTTTTTAATAAANAGTTAACACATTTATACAAGAAATTCCAATGACTTGGCACATTGTAAAAATTACTAACTTGAAACTAATAAAAAAGAAGTTAATTTTCACGCACCAGGGATTTTGGCAAAAACTCGATACCCTCACTACATTGTTAAAAGCCATTTCATCGAGATACTATAAATTTCTGATTTGGTATTAGCTTTGCCTTAGTGATAGTGATACTACATATTGAGTTGATCATAAAAGCTGAAGCCTGTACTTACTGCACCTGTGATTTGTGCCTTATTCTGATGAACAGCTAGGTACAAAAACACAGGTTACATGAAGAATGTACTTACACAGCTGAAAGACTTGTGAGGGTCAGCAAAAATGGAAAATTTAGGTGAACAAGCTTTGGTTTTATATGCCTTTGTAAGTCACCTGACATTAACGTTAGTCAGAGTTGTAGTAAAGTGGAAAATAAGAGGGATTTTGAAACTGCAACAATCAATGTTTGTTTTGGCATACCATAACACCCCCTGCCTTTATTAAAAGGAAAAAACATGAATTTGCAAACCACACTTCAAAGTGTGCCTGTATTCGTTTGTAAACCATGTAGTCACTTGTCTCATGTAACAGCCAAAAAGGAAAACAGGATTGTGCAGCTACAGGACAGAAGGATTTATGAACAAGAATTGTACCTATTTTCTCCAATTGTTTTTCAAGACTGCTTCAACTTCACACTGATGGTGCTTTTTTTTAAAGTGCTGATATTAGTCATCTGTTATAAAAAGAGATCTCATGTTCTTACATAGTTAGCCCAGTGTTTCTCCATGAAGCCAAAGAACAAAACCAGGATTTTTAAAAACATGTAACTTTGAAGAAAAATGACAGTAACTACCAATCTTGTAAACGTAGGCACATGTAAATTCATTCAGTATTTAACAGCAACTCAACCAATGTCTAAGTTACTACCTAAACTTTTATGTGAAAATAAAATAAATGACAGTTATATTAACATTACTTTGCATATACACCAAGTGTGCTATGCATAAGGTAGGCATTAACAGTCATTAACAAATCCTACAAGTACAAAAAAAGTTAGTAGCATTTGGAAAAATGGGAGAGCTTGGGAGTAGGTGTTATGTTCATGTTTAAAAAAACAAACAACACAAACCACCACAAAAACCAACAGAAAACCCCCAAACACAAACAAGACCAGCACTATCACATTCAAAAAGCCCAACATGAATTGCAAACCTGATTTTTACTGTCTGTTCAAAAGAATCTGAAAGGTCTTTATTTTCTTTACTGTAGATTGTTGCCCCCCTTCTCCCCCATACCTGTTATATTGTTATGATCATAAATGAACATTAATGGGTATCAAGTTCTGCTTTTCCTCTTATCTTCAAAGAGACTTTTCAACATGTAAACCTGAACAGCTGATACCACCACCATTACTCCCAAGTTGACCATGGACCAGAAGTTCACTCTGTCAAAGTTGCTTTCTTGTATGTTCCGGTCACGAGCCTCAAATGCTCTGAGCAGGGTCTGAATCTGGACACTTTTGCTTAATCTGGCTTTGACACTGTTGATGGATTCCTGGTAAGTAAAAAAAGAGTATTTTTAGAAAAAAGCCACCTGAATTAAATGTATAGCTTGCAGCACACACAAAATTAACACTGTATCATCACCTGTAATTTAATTTCTTGACAAGCGAAGAGTTAACTTAATTTTAAAATACACATATAATCACAGTTTTCATTAATTTGTCTAGCCTGTTTATTGTGTATCACCTAAAAAGACTTAATTAATGTAGCATTAGTGTTCTGAAGTAATTTTGTTTTTTATAGGTAGGGAGGTAAGATGGAAATCAAACCTATTTGGACAAATAAAAATAATGAATTCTGCAGAACTAGTCTCAAAACAAATGATAATAGTTTTGAGACTAGAGTCTACAAGCAAATGTAGAGTCTTTTTGCTGCATAATAAAGTTAAGGAGTTTTTAAATGGACTCTACCATCAGGCCTATATCTGGAGCAAAAGAAAAGTACAATAATGTTACATTCCTGTCTGCTTCTGGTGTTTCCACAGTAGTGGCTATAAACTGCTGCTTCAGCCTTGATACAAAAGCAGAATTTTGACAGCAACTCTTGAATAGACTGGAGGTCCTAGAAAGGACAGAGTGTGACCCTGGATTAGAGGAAATACATGAACACTCCAGCCATGACAACATCAGCTCAAGATTCACACCTTATTCTGCACTTTCTAAGTAAACATGGTTCTGGGATTTGCTGAAATTTCATCCACCACATAATAGATACTGACAACATAAAAGCTGCTCTCATGAAGTGCATGAAGTATGTTCTTGATATAATTATGGATCCTGAAGTAACTTTTAGTGAGAAGAGTAACATTTGCAGTAAGAGAATGCTAATAATGAAAAAAAACCCAACAAACCCAAAACCATAAGGTTAAACCCAGCAGTAACACTGTCTCATATTTAACAAAAATATTTCAAAATAGCTATTCTGGGAAGCCAAATAATTTTATGATGATAAAGTTCATTGTTACACAATAATGAAAATGAACACCACACCAGAGCTTTAAACATAAGACATAATTCCCTATTTTTGCCAGAAAATGTGTTCTCTCATTAAGGAATTAAACTACCAAGTGTTTATGTTAGTCCTCATAGACCTTGCAGGGAAAGTAGTACTCGACTAAGTAAACAAAGGGATCAAATACTAATCTTAACTTTACAAAAATTACCCACTTTTTAAGATTTTTAAGGCTCTCAAGCATAAGTTCTACATTTCTTTTTCTTTTGGAAGAGATACTAGTGTGGAAACAAGTATCTATCAAATCCAAGTATTTTTTGTGATTAGTGTGAGTGGGATTTTCTTCACAAATTCACATAGAAATTTTGATTTTTTTCTAAGTGTCTTGATTGCCAGTTTCAAAGATCTGGTCAGATTTTCAGATTCTGTGTTTAGTTTTATTATTATTTAGAAGTGTATCATACACCTATAAAATACTTTAAACATTGTTTTGTTATTTAAAAATCTGCATTGTTTATGGCAATAAATAATACTCTGTAATTTTCTACATGATGTATTCAGTAAGTATGTGCAGATGTTGGGGGTTTTGGGTCAGTTTTTTTAAATATACCTATTGTCTGTAGCTATGATCAAACAAACTGTCAATGGGATGCTCACTGCATCCTACCAAGCATTAAGAGCAGTGGTACTGGAACATTAAGCAATACTTTGCTTCTAGATTAATCTCAATATTTAATGATCATAAAGAGAATAAGAGCTTTGACTCAGCAGTAGTCTGATTCCTACATCAAACAGGCTGAGCATAGAGTTTAAGCAAACATAACCCCTCAAACAATGTCTGCAAAGATAAAACTGTGTAGGTTATGCAAATTAACTCTCATTCTGTTTATTAGTTTGAAAAGATGTAATAAAATTTGAGGGCAAAAAACCTAATATATCTAACTGAAGGTAGAAACAGTAATCCTTACTTCTGCAAAGATGTGAAGAAGAGGCTAGCACACTACTTTATCTTTAAACATTGATGAAAATTATGCATTAATTCCAACTACATTATTACTCAATAATACTTTAATGCTCAAAGTATTCATTTCATTGCCGCTAGGGAAGAACATTCCATTTTAGCAGTAGGAAGAAAGGAAGCTGATTTGGAAACCAAGTGACTGAGAGCTAGGCAGTTCCTTCTTGCTGATGAAGGAACTATTCTGAAAAGATCTTCAAGTTTCTGTGTGTAAACAAGAGATCCATGGTGCTAGACTTCCTGAGTTAGTAAAAGCAATAAATGGAACTGGAATACATTCCAGGATGATGCAACAGACCAAGGCAGAATGGCCACATGACATTGAGTTTTTTTCCAAATGCTCTTACAGTGAATAGAATGAAAGACCAAATACTAACCAGAATATCTTCCAATTTCATGTCTAGGAGATCTGTGCCTGTAACGTACTTCTTCCAATCTTCCTCATCTTGACCATCTTCTCCCATGTTGTCCAGGATCAGTTCAAAGAAAATCACCTTTTCAGAAATGGTACTGAATGTGTTGTCAAAGCAGAACATGTAATCTCCATCTTCTGTTTCCACCCTGTGTATATAAGCAAGATGTGATTAACTACATTTTCTGTGCTGGTTCACAAAAAGTCAGTTTTTGTGAGCATACCTTTCCCTTTAAGACTGACAACTGTGCACTCAGAAATAACTAAATCTTTCTGTATAAAAATAAAAACTCTAAAGGCACCTTACAGATTACACAGTCACAGCAAAACAATCCCACTGACTCCAAAGGCTCAAAATGATGGAGACAGCAGCCTGCTTTTATTTTTTTTCAGAGATTTTAAGTCAGTGCTAATCGTTACAAAAAAATACAAAATAAGTGGAATTGTTATGCTGTACAGTAAAATTACAGCAAATATTACATATTTTGACAAAAGGAGTGGAAAAATAGGGGACTTTTTAGCTTCTCATTTCTATGACTCACATGATCTTTTGTTATTAGACATGGAGACCTTTTTCAACTCCGTCATAATTTTTTTTATCCATTGAACATTAACATCTATCCTTAAAATAAAAAATACCCTTCATGGTATAATTCATGTAAAAAGCATTCGGTGTTTATTTTAAAAGAATTGGTATTCTCAAACTGCCCTATTTTGAAAGTGTTTTGTAATACTAAGGAATAAAAAGTACTCAACCTTCATTTTAGTTATATTTGCTAAAGCAATCAGAAAAATTCTTTATGTAACACTCCTGAGTTTGAAGATTTTAAACTTACGTGTGAACTCCATCTGATTTTCTTTCATCAAAAACTAGAGTTTCACCTTTTGGGGACAGCAGATGAAAATCAACATCTAATCCTGCTCCATCTAGAACCTGTGAAACAAACAAAAATAAGCAACCTCTGACCAGTGGAATTCCAGTTTGCATTGCTGACAGCAACATTTTTAGGGAAGGCAAACGTTTTTAGGTAAGGAACAAAGAATCTGAAAGATTACTCTGTCTGGATGAGCTGACACCAAATTAACTGGAAACAGATTTAAAAAACGGCTCAACCTAAAACCATTTTAGCAATTTCAGAATCCTAAACTAAATGTAAAATGTGCCAGGCTGGGATTATACTGAACTGTTCCCTAATTGCTTTTAAGAATGTATACAGTTTTATCAACAAGCATGGTTAGACAACTTGTAAAAATACCAACAGATGGTTAAATCTGGTATTTCTATGGCAGGTGTCATTGACTGGTAAGTATCTGCACTCCTCCCATTTCATTTCAGTGGTAGAAGTGTTCTAACAAGTCACTTTTCTGTCTATACATGTTACATATTTGTACACCATGTGCTGTCACCCCTAAGTTCTCTTTGCTGGGTGAATTAACAGCATTGAACACAGGACCAAACCTCATGCCAATCAAAGCTGTACCTCAAGATCTCACCTTTTGATGCACATTTAAGGTCTGAATTCTGCCAGGGCATTCTCTTTTCCCAGAGGCAGGAGGAATTGAAGGCATTTAGATTCCTATGTTCTCAGGGAGTGTCTACAGCATTACAAAGCTGTGCTACTTTACCTGTGTAACACAGCTACAGTTGTATCACCACACCTATTGTGTTGCAGAAATTCTTTATGGGGAAGGTAGTAACTGCATAAGGGGGCAGAGAGGATCATTTCTATGACATTACTTAAGTCCATGCTAGGGGAAATTTTGTTTGCTTGTTTTCCAGTGAGCTTCTTTTTGAATATAGCACTCTGCTCCTGCTGAAAAGGAGGGCAAAGTTTACACTGACTCAAATTGACACCGAAGACTTACCAAAAAAAAAAAAAAANTTATATTAGCATAGTGTTTACCTTCTGTCTTTGGTGAATAACCTGCATCCTATGTTAAATATTCCTATGCTTTAGCCACTAAAATTAAGTACAAAATAAATCTACTTGCAAAAATAAACAGAGCTCATTTTCTACACATTCAAATAGAAAGATACATCATTACTGTTAACAGCAGTGCTAAGGAATTTATGCCTGAGTAGAAGCAAGTTACATATATAATGTTATAGACATTAGTCCTTTCTAAAATAATGTCTTAGGTTATGATCAAACTAAAATCCTACTCTGCAAAATAAACTTCTGTTTGGCTTAGACAGGGCTCTAAACAAAGCTTGAACGCTCTCTTTCATTCTTGTTCAGTTCTGCATGTAACAGTATTAGAAGTTAGAAAAAACCCCACGAATTTCAGCTTTGTCTTTCAGTTGGGAAACGGGAAAAACAGATGGAGGGGAAGAGAGACAGATCCTGGCCTGCTTCGAGGCACAGTAATAGGGTGGGAGAATATTCAGTGCAGCTTCCCTCACTTATATCTGCTTTACTGAAAAAAAGGTCTTTGTTTTAAGGAGGAAGAATAGTCTGAGATCGAGATTATCGCAGACATCTCTGGGGAAACTCGACTCTTCCCAAGAAGGACATCAAAATTTTAATGAATGTCTGTTAAATTGGGTTGTTTCTGTAAAACTTTCATCGTTGAGATGAAAGGTGTTTAATATCAGCAGAAAGATAGGCAAGAATGGGCACTGTGCATCAGCACAACGTTCCTTGTGCTTTAGAGCTACAAGGTCACAACCATGAACTTCCTACGTTCTGCCCTTTTAAAGGATGGCGCCTTGAGCTCTTCTAAAGTACAAACAAAAAGCTCCCCACAAACCACCAAAAGAACATATTAGAATAATTTAAAAGGCCGGTAAGGTAATTTTTAACTCCCAAACGCATAACTTCCAACAGTGTACAATTCCAACGTGGCTTTGCGGCGCTGCCGAGGCCGGCAAGGTTCCGGGCACGGCTGGGCTGTCCCCGCCGGGTCAGGCCGGCGGAGCCCCGCGGGCGCTGCTCGGGGCACGG